>JAQQZY010000001.1:39761445-39774386 GCA_030068375.1 Ostorhinchus rueppellii
AAAGACCCAGCGTTACTTTTGTCTCAATTCACAAGTGATTTTTTTTCCCTCTTTATTTAACCTTTCTTACATGACTTATCAGGATTTATCGTAAGAGTCTGCTCTGTATTTTGTGGTTTTTTCTTTTAAAAAAAAGTATTTTCCTGTATTTAATTCATTGCTCATGTAGATGTTCAAAAAAGCTCAGGTTAAACTTAAGGGTTATAATATCAAACAGAGAAAACTGAAGAAAAAGTGACCTTTTTTAGTAAAATCTGTCATTAACTGAACATAAACCCAGTGTGTCCATCCACTGTCATTGATCCAACTCCATAGGTTTTACTGGTGAATCAATACTGTAGAAGATGATGGTGTTTCCATGGCAACTACGGCGCCTCTGAACGTCTAAATGGGTCATATCTGATGTCCATGAAAACATGAAAAACTGCATTTTACACAAATTATTTACACGTATTGAAAGGATTAGTGGATCAGCAGGTAGTAAATGTTTATATCAGTAGATGGTTTTCGTTGACGGTGGATGTTTGAGTCTTTATGAGTTAAAAAGAGACTGGCACTGAAAAAAAATCATTGTTTTACACCCCCTGGCCAACAATGTGGCGATAGTTCCTGCCTTTTCCTGTCGGCTGCAGAACCTGATAGATAATCAGCCAGCACTGTGGTGCGAAAATACGACTTTAAAACTTTGAAAGAAAGTTACAGAAAGAGCTGAATGATGAGCTCACAAGATGTAAGAAATGCCTATGAAATCATATACTGTATGTTGGGTAATCAATTTAATTCAGCCAAGCTGAACCGCAGCACTTCTCTTAACCCGAGTGGTTCCCTTGAAATTTGTCTGGAACTTCGATGTTGCCCTAAATCTCCTGGTGTGCACCTCCCTGCCAGACACCTTCACAAAAAGAGATAAGTAGGCTGAATTCAGTCCTTATGAATGCCGAGTGGTTTTATGGTGAGCTGTAACTCTGTGGGGCAATTAGCCCAAAGGCAGTCAGCCAGGCTCCGGGTGAGAAACGGGGGATTTATGGCCGTGAGCGCAGAAACAAACATTTAAGAGCACACCTAAGGCAGCTGCAGCACCAGTGCAATGAAAACGCAGCAGTTGGACTCTTTCACAAGTTGTCTTTTCTTTCAAAAGTGTATTTACTGAGTCTGCAGGGAGTAATAAGATACTTTCATCTAATGACAGCATATAAAAAGGTTAAAATACACTAATATGTCATAGGTGTGGTTACAATTTAGAGCAACTCTTAATCCATACAGACCCAGCATTACTTTTGTGACCGCTCCCAAATGCATTTTTCCTCTAGATTTAACCTTCCTTCAATGATTTCTCACCATTTATTTTAATATCATCCTCTGTAATTTGTGTTTTTTTCAGTGAAAATCAAGTATTTTCCTGGATATAATTTACTGATCATACACATGTTCATGAAATTTCAGATTATATTCAGGGTTGTTATATTAAAAAAAAAACACAGATACAACTACTGAAAAAGTGACTTTTTCAGTTAAATCTATCATTAACTGAACATAAACTCAGTGTGTCCATCCACTGTCACTGATCCAACTCCATGGGTTTTACCAATGGATCAATGATGTAGAAGATGAAGGTGTTTCCATGGTAACTACAGAGTCTCTGAACGTCCAAATGAATCATATCTGATGACCATGAAAAGATGAAAAACTGCATTTTACATCAGTTATGGACATATATTGGCAGGATTAGTGGATCAGGGTTTATTAAACATTTTACATGAATAGATTATTTTAGTTGCCAGTTGCTGTTTGGGTTTTTATGGGTTAAATATTGAACTTTGCACTATTATTACAGTTTTATTATTATTATACATAATAATATTACTATATTATTATTACAGTTATTATTATTAATCACCCATTCACACACACTTGTACACCAGTAGGCGGCTGCTACCATACAAGTCACTGCCAGACCTACTGGAAGCAATTTAGGGTTCAGTGTCTTGCCCAAGGACACTTCGACATGTGAAAAGTCAGAGTCAGGATTTAAACCACCAACCCTTCAGTCATTGGACGACCCACTCTACCAACTGAACCACAGCTGCCCACTTTAGAATTGAAGCAAAAAGCTTAGATTGACTCAAATCAAGGAGACATTAAACATTTGTGATAGTGCACTACTTACATCGTAACTGGCTTATACTGCAATCATTTATGAAAAGGTAGAATAAACCTAGTGAACTGCACCTGCTGCATGCTCATATGTATGCACATAAACATAACACACCCACTCAAGGTGTTATTCGGGCATAAAAGCTCAAAATTCGGTGATGTTCCACTCGGCTGAACCCACTGAATGTAGTGAATTTTAACAGAATGCTTTCTTAACATGGCAGTTTCATAATATATATTGTCTCTCTCTTCTTTTTTTTTTTTTCTTTTTTGGCACTCATTTCACATTAATCCACCACTTGGAAAGAACCACAGCCATTAACCTCATGTGTCATCATGTCCAGAATAAATTTAATCTGCGAGCAAACAGTGAAACATCCCTTTCCAAACTGCAGCCGAGTCTCTCAAAGACATTTGTTAAGTCTTGAGGACAGTTCGTTTCGAGGCAATTAGCCAGTCTGTGTGCCAATGAATGCAGAGGAATTAGCCAGACTATTTGAATGGAAACACACACAGATGACAGCAGGCAGAAATTGAGAAGAATGGGCCTACTGTGTAGCGACAAAGGCCAAACTGGGAAGGTCAGTGATGACAGGACGACATGTGTGTACCATTTGTACACATCTGTGAGTGGATGTGTGTGTGGTGGAGGGGTGATAAAGGCAGAGCTTGAAGGGGGGGGAAGTGATCCCGAGAGAAGTTCTACAGCGCTATTAGCCCAGTGTCTGTTGTAGTTAGCTCTCCTCTGTCTTTGTCTCTATCCACTAGAGAAAATGTAATTATATCCTGAGACTACAGTTAAGCCATTTCCACTCTTCTGCAGCGCATATTCAAATGAAATGCATAAATTAAATAAACCTGTCTGTGAGAGTGTAATTAAAACAGGGAAAAAAAGGCAGAAAAAGCCTCTGTCCGAGTGTGTGCGAGTGTTTGCGTGTGTTGTGTGAATCAGTGAGTGGGCAGGGAGCCTTCTTCTACATATGGAAGTAAGCTTAATTGGTTGACTTGAGCTAGCCTCACCGCTGGTATTAACCACAGTGAGTGGGCGCACTAACCACACACGCACTGTACTGTACACACGCACATACACACCCACACGAAGGTAAACAGTAAGTAAATGCAGGGTGAGCATGTCCACATTTCCCAGTGACTGTTCCTGACATGAGGCCAACGGATAGCGAGCTCATGGGCGTAAACACCAGCAGGACGGCGATGATACGGCTCATTTTCTTTTTTTTTTGACATCTTTCTTTACTGCAAGTAGCTTCTGAGAAACAAACAAGCAATCAACAGATAAATACATTCCCAGAAAACAAATGGGCTGATTGCACAAGCTTTTGTTCGACTTCTTTTGTCATGTTGCCCATTTTCCTCCTCGCCGCAGTAAATGCAACACAACACGCAGCTAAACCCAATTTTGTACAAGCCAAGCCCCCAGGAGGAAGAAAAGTGAAGTGGCTCCGTTTCCAAAGAAAAACAAAAAGTGGGAGAAGGGGGGAGATGTAATAAATACCCAGTAATAAATACTCTGGCAAAATTGGTAACTATAGTAACCATCTTTAAAAAAATCAATCTACAAATTGGAGTTGTTGTGTCATATTGATTCTGCTTTGTATCTGTGAACCTCTGCATCTGGATCAGAGCTAAATGTGTGATATGAGATGACTTTAAATAAATTAAAACCATCCCTAAGGACACGTCACCTCCTCGTAAAGTAATATATCACATGCAAACATGCAGCGGCGATATGATTTTCTTTATATTTCAGCATCTTCTATTCAAGACATATTATGAAACGTATAATATGGCCAATAATAGAAGCACAGCCAGAGATATAATATGTTGTATACGGTGACAGGGTAGCAATGGGAGTAGACTAGCATTCTGAAATTACACTCAGGACCAGATTCACTGAGGCTTCGGTGCCTGTTTTAATATCTGACATATAACTGTAACATAAAACAAACCGGCTGCTGTGGTTTGTGTTCGCTCAACCTGAATTTGTACTGGCCCATCAGTGAACTGTGTACTCGCAACAGGCAGCGGCTGCACGAACACTAGCAGTATGCCTCTGCACGAGTTGTTTTGGCCTCAGCTATTGTGCGTTTGATTCATTTTATCAGGTCGCTGTGTCCCGTTTCTTTGTAATCGACATGATTAAATCCACCTACTGAGGAGCCACTTAAAAAAACAAGGTAATAATTTTAGAAACAACAAAAAAAAAAAACACAAAATAGAACAGATTTCCTCAGGTGAAAGTAAGCCTGTTTGTGTTGAATATTCTCTATTTTTGTTTCAGAAAGACGCTTGCAGCATAAAAAAAGAGCCATCACATGCTTCCGTTGGACCTGATGCAAGAACCAGTCATGCTTATCTGCTCTAAAATCCCATTTAAGTCTGATTTCAGGTAGCGTCCTTCTATTCCTATTTTTGATTTTGTCGTTGATATTCAGTTTGACACAGCCGTGGAACTGCACAGGTGGTATTCATCACATTTATGCAGGTCAATTACACAGTTTTTGGAAATTTTGAGCCTTTGCTGAATCCGATGTGGCAGCCGGTATAAGCCGTTTGTACTGAAAAAAGCAAGAGGAAGTTCTGATGTGAAAATAAAAATGAGGATTAATGTCTGCTTTTACACGCCACAGAGGGGAAAACATCAAAATACATATGATAGAATTACACTTCATAACCTTCATAACCATTCATGCTTAAGTTTAGACATCAATTGATATCACAGTGAGATTATACATATTATATGCATTAACCCTTTATCAGGCAAGTGACTATTTTTGGTCATTTCCGCGTGCATTACAAGGTGACGATAGTACCAGTTCCAGTGAGGACAGTGAGTCAACAATCTGAGGTCCAGTGTGGTCTACAGGGTCTGTAAGGTCCACCTGTGTACCTGCTTTGTTAGGTACCATGAAGTAATGGTACTAATGTAATGATGAAGTACTGGTACTAATGTAACAATGATACTAATGTAATGATGAAGTACTGGTACTAATGTAATGAAGTAATGGTACTAATGTAATAATGAAGTAATGGTACTAATGTAAAGATGAAGTAATGGTACTAATGTAATGTAATGAAAGTGTTTTTCTGGGATATATATATATATATATGTATATATATATAAATAAAAGGGGTTCATATCCTCCATATCCATCCATAAATGACTGTAACTAATCAACTCTTGTGATTTTTTTTGTTGCAATATGTCGGCCATGATACTGCTGTGTACTAAAGTTATCTTATTAAGACATTTTACATCATATTTCTTATTTTGATGCCTTGTTGAATGGAAGAATGATATAGTGTGTCAATGTGAAAACTTTAAATGCCTTCCAGTCCCATCAGTAAAATGAGAACATCTTTACCTGTGACATGAAGAAATAAGAAAAGGGTCCGGATTGAACTGAATTGAGAGAAAATCATAAGGAGTAAATGACTAAACAACAGGTCCTGATACTGATAAAGTCACTATTGTTGCTTTTCCATCTTTTCTTACACTTGTTTTCCACTTATGGGCAGGGAGCCAAATTTGGTCACTTCAATCACCTTGATTTTCTACAAGAAACTACAAACTTTTGGAAAATTTCACCAAAGCAATAAGCTCGTGTCTTGCAATAACACACTAAGGGTGATATTCTCACTTTCAGAGTATTTTTATGAGCACCCTATAAAGAGTTAGACACATGAAAAAAAGTACAACTGCAATATTTTTTGGCAAAAAGTGAATCATTTTTAAACCAAGTAGGAAGTGCTGCTTTTACTGTTATTTACCAACACAGGCTACACAGATGGAAAATCAGCAGAAGATATCAAAACTCCCTGAAATTCTTATTACTTTGCTTGTATTTTTGCAGGTAGATGGTATAACCAATCTTACTGTGTTGCCAATCATCACCACAGTCAGCGTTTAAGTCAGATATGTGCACAGTTTTGTCTCCAGATGATCTATTTTCCTGCGTCACAGAGCTGCAATGAATGCATTTATCCAAATATCTGCCTGATTTCGTGGCTTGCAGCTCCCATTCCAGGGCAAAGAAAGGTAACCCCATCATTACCTCAGCCTAGATCACTTAAATGAAGCTCAGTGCAGCCTTCTACCATGAGACTCTGGCATTTCAGACGCCGCTCACAGATTGAGAATCGGTGCTGGACTGCTGTCAGAGGTGTGAGTGTTCTTGATGCGGCATCATTGAATTCACAAACGGAAAAGGCTGATCGCCACTCACAGCCTCTCCTGCACACTGTAGGGTAAGGTGGTTATAAAGGAGAGAGGTGTTCACAAGACTCTTTGAACTGACTCTCAGGTGGAGATGACTTTGCATGAGCAAAATTCTCCCTCAGCACATCCTTTTGACGTCGCTGTATGCCAGCGAAATTAGCCCACCAGGTAAATATAATATAATTTCTGAATGGTATGAGTATGAAACTACAAAGGCTCTCGCTGACAGGTTTTGCTGTGTTTAGCAAAATGAATTCAATGCAGAGAAAGTCACTGCTTTCTGTAAATGAAATCAAGAAAGGAGACTGAACACAGAGTACATAAGCCGATCCCCAGTGCTGCTGCATAAGATATGATTATACTGAACCTGCTTTGACTGTGAGAGCTCAGACGGTCTTGAATGGGGAAGACCGGATCATGATGGCTGCAGGGGTTCTCACCCACAGAGCAGCTGTTTTGACTGGTAACCCCCAAAACCTGTCTGTTTTAACACAATTTTAATGTTAATTAGTTGCTAAGCCATGTGCGCCGCATAAAAAAGGAGGCAAAGTTAACCCTTTATCAGACAAGTGACAATTTTTGGTAATTTACGCACACATGGATTAAAATAAAAAATAAAAAAATCAATGTCGAGTGAAATTTACGTACAAACCATTGTTAAAACAAAACAAACAATAAAATCAATGCAATGAAACAATTGAATGAATCAATTTTTAATGAGATTTACAGGAGCAAATAAGTATTCTTATATTTTATTTATGAATTGATCCATTATTTGCTCTATTAAAAAAATTAAGATAAGTATTTCCCAAAGTCAAAGATGATGTCCTCAAACGTCATAACCCAAAGAAACATCAAAGTTAATCTACTTAAATTCTGACTTTTTCTTCAAAACCAACAATATAACCTTAAATAATCAGCAACGGATGCATTATCTGCTGCAGGTAATGATATTTATACTTGGTCAGTGCAGCAGACGGACACTAGCGTTTGGCTTAACACAGAAAAGTCTGCAAACACAGGATTGACCCTTGATCGGGCAAGTGACTATTTTTGGTCATTTCCACACACACACAAGACGGTGACAGTAACAGTTCCACACAGGACTGTCAGTGAAGAATCTGAGGTCCCATGTGGTCAACAGGGTCTGTAAGGTCCACTTTTGCAGGAAAGTGAGATTATTTTTTTTTCTTTTTTTTTCCATTTATGGGCAGTGAACCAAATTTGGTGTCCTGCAATAACACACTAAGCTTATTTTCACTGAGTATTTTTATGAGTGCCCTATAACGGGTTAAATGCATGAAAATAAAAGTACAATTGCAATATTTTGGCAAAAAGTGCATCATTTTTGTCCATAGATATAAAACTAAGTAGGAAATGCTGCTTTTACTGTTATTTACCAGCTCAGGCTACACAGATGGAAAAGCAGCAGCAGAAGATAGCAAAACCCCTGAAATTCTTATCACTTTGCTTGTATTTTTGCAGGTACATATAACCAATCTTACTGTGTTGCCAATCATCACCACAGTCAGCATTTAAGTCAGATATGTGTGGTTTTGATCTATTTTCTTACATCGCAGAGCTACAATGAATGCATTGATGGTTTTGATCGTCTTGCCCAGAACATTAGTTCTGACAATAGAAGCTTGGATTTTACATGGTAATTGACCTAACAGTAAATAATACAACACTCGCTGGCTTCCAATGCGTCTCCATCTGAAACAAAACACCACAAAGCACTGACTTGTAACCTGCAATGATGCCTTCTATCAACTGCGTGCATCTACAGCTAAACAAAAGAATCCAAAAGCATCATTAGATTAGATTTGATTCAGATCTGTGATTGCATGTCAGCATCATGGCAGTGTGCTTGTACTTTTGACTTGTGGGCTTTTTATTTTGTTTATACTGACATACTTTGACGTGAAGTTCAGTGGCATTCAGTTAAAAGTCAAAGATTCCCTTTCCTGGAGCTTGGCTGTATACCTCCAGGGTTAGCAGTTGGTGTCCAATATAAAGATACTAGGAACTGCAGGGGTTACCAGTTCTACTCCTGCTGAGGCTAAATAGGCAGAGCAAGACATGCTGCAAAGACTAGCCCAGGGCTAGGGCCTGAAATAACCCTCCACAGTCAGGCCGAGTGTTCTCAGACACAATGAAGAGTCCAGTTGGACGAGAGTTGTGTAGCTGTGGGCTGCTTACACTGGCTCAAAGCTACTTCCACTGTGGAAAGATCTAGAGAGGGGACGGAAGCAATAAGCTCACAATGAAACCTCTACTGCCAAAAATACAATTACAGTCACACATGTTGCTGCAAATCAATGTGTGCACACTTGCTGCTGCTTTATATTGTTCATTTAGTCGCTCTGCATGGCAGTGTGAATACACAGACAATTTCCCATTAGGCAACAAAAGTAATCACACAACATATGTCGGATGTGTGAAGAAGCAGCTTGACTACAGTTTATTTTCCGTTTCTGCAGAATCGGAGTCAAAATGCTAAAAAGTACACATTCCCAAAGAAACAACAGACACCTTCGCTCATGCACCATTTGTTCTTAATGGGACGACATTTTGCAATGAAGTGGTCACGTGAGAATATGAAACCAATTCGACAATGGCAGTAAATTAGTCATGGCAATTTGACTGCTGAAGATGTAGTGAAATTGGCTGTGTGGAAAATGGTGTTACATTATCACTAAAGGGAACGAATGGGATCTGCTGCGGGCTGGTACCAATGGGGGTAAATGATTGACTACAGTGCAGGAAAGTAGTGCAAAATGTTTAGTTCTGATTAAAGCTGAAAATTAGGCAAATATTCAACACATGAAGGACTTACTCCAAACTGATCACGATGCCTACATGAAGACCACAGCTAAATGTAGCTGAGGGAGCTTTAGCAAATGCATATTATACTTTAAAATAATATAACAATGAAATCTAACATTATATTGGTGGCAGGGAAACGTTGAATCCAGCAGCAGGATCCTGGAACACTTAACTGTGGTCAATCAGCTCATAATAAGCCTTTGTTCGATCGCTGCCTGAACACGTGTTGTGACATTTACTCAAGTTGTCGTACATATGTGCTCTTGATGTAAAATGAAAACTAATCGGTGCAAATAGACGTCAAAATGAAAGATGAGTATCACAGGTAGGTGGGGGAAAAAGGGCTTTATTTAGTATTTTTACACTCAAATATTTATAGAAAAATTACCGAAAATAATCGTGAGAGTGTTTAGAATGAACAGCTCTGCCAATGTATGAGATTGTAGATATGAAATGAATATATTTCCAGTGAATGACCACTAGGGGGAGTAGTGAGTCACTCTATGGGTCTGACCAAAGCATCAGAAAGTGACCAAATGGGGTGAGAACCATTAAGAAACAACTTTTGGAGTCAAATAAAGTAAAGTATTAAAAACTAGAAGTACTGTCATTTTCTCCACTGGGCAGCTCTAAATTATTTTTTAAAAAATGGAGTTTGATGCTGAAACGGCAGCAATGAGTTTGATTCTGAAGCTAATGAGGGTACAAAGTTATTATGGGATGTTATCTTTGCTAAGTTGTCGTTTGTTGATCCACAGTTCAGACTAAACTGACATTTCTGACCTTGTTTGTCGGATTCCAAACAGATCTTTAGTTTAGCTGCTGACAACACAAACTGAACAGAAAACAGGGATGATTAGTGGTTTTACTTTGGCCGTTTTCTGTCTAAAAACAGAGCTAAGCTAACAGAGCTACAATAGATACTTTTCCATTGACCCTCAAATATCGCAAATATAACTTGTGCATAAAAATGTACCTAATGGAAAAACAACATTTTTGCCAAAACTCTTGTTTTTTGATTAAAAGTTTTTGCGCTGGCAAGAGGTATTTTTTTTTTGGGGCATTGTAAAATTGGTATATGACGCAAAAATGCAATGCAAACACCTTTGTTTTTCGCAAATAGAGACATGTCAATAAATGGAAAAAAAACAGACATGGATGGACGTAACAACAAGAAGAGTTTTAACAGAAACATGGCACGGAATGTGAGGATACACCAGGAAACCAGTTTTTTTTGTTTTTTTTAATTTAGTACGAGGTAGAGGGGGAATATATAATAATAATAATAATAATAATAATAATAATAATAATAATAATAATAACAATAATAATAAATAAATCTGTAAATCAACCATATTTACATTCGTCGCCATGTTTATGGAATGACTTCTCGCGATAATAAATATAACAAATTATCATATTAGTGATTGAACGGAAAAACTGACATTACGCACTTCAGTTTTTTCAACATTTGGTAAATATCGGTAAAGTTTTGCGCATAAGTCTAATGGAAAAGCGACTAATGAGCCATTCTAGGTATACATTACATGATACAAGCACCTGATACTTCACGAATATAAATAGTCCACAGTGCATTGCAGTTATGATACCAACAAATGGACAAAGTTAGAGGAGGCTTCCTACAGGTTTGTTTTTTAGTCATTTAGTAAATATCGGTAAAGTTTTGTGCATAAGTCTAATGGAAACGCGACTAATGTAAACTATCAGCAAATGCAGCTATTAAGATTATAAGACACACTGTTATTTTAAGTGACTGTTCAAGTGAGCGTTTGAGTTCTAGTTTAGAAAAAAAACAAAAAAACAACTCAATACATAATATAAACGTGTGTAAACAATGTACTTTCTGCTTTATTCGGTGAGTTCTACAGTCTGTGCATAAGAGTGTTCGGGTACTTGGCTCCCCCTGCTGGTGATAGCCTGGAATAGCAATACTTCTTAAAACCACTTTAAATCTGCTTCATAGTCAGTTCATTAGTTATTCTTAAAAATCACAAGATTGTTTATTGACCTGGAGCTACAACTTGCTTTGAGCCAAATTGTTTTTTTTTGTTTGTTTGTTTTTTTAGGTGAAAAAGAAACCACAAGAATAATAAGAGTCGACACACTACGAATCAATACTCAGCCCTGTGAATGGGGCAGACAAAAGCGGAGAGAAAAAACTGAATCATGAGGGCTATAGAACACATGCACAGACAAACAACCTGATTTACATACATTCTTTCTCACACACTTGATTAAAACGTAAACATATTGGCTATTTCTGTCTCGGAGATAAAATGCTGCTGATGAAGCAACGCTGGTGAACTATCAACGGCCAAACACAGGCAATCTGCAGCGTGACAGGATGAATAAAGTGCTTTTGATTAGGATCTTTCATCTGAACTCTTAATAGCATATTGGCAGCATATGTGTGTGTGTGTGTGTGTGTGTGTGTGTGTGTGTGCCACATATAAACGCTCTGTCATTTGCGTTTGTGTGTTCAACCATCATCAGGACAATCCATTTTAAGGTGAAACAACCACAACAGAGCCTTTAACAAAACCACATGTCAGCGCAGGTCACACACCAACACACACTTCCTGTAAATTGACCCCCCTGGCCTATTGGGACGGTGACCTCGCCTCGCCCCTGACACCGCCAAACAAAAGAGACGATGGGGGAGGGGTAAAAGAAGGGGGAGGGGTTTACTTAAGAAGACAAGGGGTTAAGTGTCTTGTATGTGTGTGTTCCTACAGGCTTTTTGTTTTCAGATTTAACAAACTATTTTTGTTCTAATAGATTGAGTTCTTGCCTTTAATTTATACATTTTTAACAAACTCTACAGAAAGTTGTGAACGCTGGCTAATATATCAAACCGTAAAACCCAAAGGCGTATGTGTTGTTATACAGAGTCCTCTCTTTCATCTGCTCCTACGTCTCACTTTAACTTCATTGTGTTTGTCAGCGTGCTTTCATTCGTATTCAGTCTCACACTTTATTCTGATTGGAGTGTCTGTGGAATGAAATGATGGAGGACTCCTCTTTGTTCATAATTCCCTCATTACAGCTGCTCAGTCTTTAATGTCACTACTTTACACATTCACTTACAACAGGGGTGCTCATACTTTTTCAGCTACTTTTAAAAAGACAAACTGATCTTCACTAAGTGGACAAAAGTATCGGGACACGTTGAATTCAGGTGTTTCTTTTCTAACACTGGTCTGGGATACGAAATAATAATTACAAATGTCATAATATGGTTTTATTTTGGGATAAGCATCATTGAATTGCATTGGTTAGTTTTGTTTAAACTGTTATATTTGCTTCCAAAATTCACCTCAACATTCCTTTTGTGTTTTTCTTCTTTTTTCATCGACAGCTTTCTCAACTATTTCGCATGCTCTGACTGTAAATAATAATTTTCTTCCACATCTAACCCTGTACTTTCTTCACACTTCACTTAAAATTTTGAGAGAACATTGATGTTTATAAAATATTTGGACAAAAATATTGGGACACATCATATCTACAGTTGTAAGATGTCCTGTTTGTGCAGAATTGAGATCCAGATGTTTTTGTTTTTTTTAACCAATAAAGACCCAAACAACCACGACCGACAAAAATCATCTACTCATCTAAAATATTTAATATCTTCCGATCAACTAAACCTATCAATATGATGAAATATCTCAGGTAAAATGCAGTTTGCCATCTTCTCACG
>JAQQZY010000001.1:39779880-39793708 GCA_030068375.1 Ostorhinchus rueppellii
AATAATAATAATAATAATAATAATAACAATAATAATAATAATAATAATAATAATAATAATAATAACAATAATAATAATCTTATTACATTATAATATGCACAGTATCCATATGTATTTATTGTATTAATAGTGTAATAATCACACAATAAAAGTACTAGTAGAAACACGTTTTACATCCCAGACCCCTGTTCGATAATAAACACCTGGATTCAACGTGTCCCAATACTTTAGTCCACATAGTGTATGACTTGGGCTTTGGTTATGATGTAAACACATGTATTTTAATACTTTGACAACATGTTTCAACTAATTCTTTGCCCAGTGCGGCAGGCAAAGTGAGTGAGAATGTCATGGAGATTTTAGAAACAAAGGGAAGGGCATAGTTTGAAAAATGATGGCTTAGAGGACAGAAATGGGAGGGGACCAGATGAAAGAGTAAAAAAGCCAAAGCGAAGGGAGACCTAGTGGCTTAGAGGAACACTGCGCTCCATACTAACGACTTGGCTGGAGCGGGAGAGTAAAAGAGCGGATAGAAGGGGGAAAAAAAGGAGGGGTGGCTGTGCGGAGAGCTGACTTGGCAGGAGAAAATGAATGAGAGAATGAGGGCGGCAAAGATAGAGAAGGGAAGGGCAGGGTAGATGGAGGGGTCAGGGCACTGGTGCTACAATAAGGAGAAATGTGGAGTGCTCTGAAAAGGCTGCAGCTGCCTATACTAAAGAACCGAGTGGAGAGGAGGAAGAGGAGGAGGAGGGGAGGTCAGATGAAGAGGATGGTGGGAGGACGCATGGAGAGCGAGAACAAATGGTATGAAGTCTGACCATGCCAATAATAGAGGGAAGTGGAAGGAGGAAGCTGGCGTCTCCAGCCTTCGTCCAAATCAATTTAGGAGGTGGAAAAAAGAAGCGCTCTGGTCTTCATCGCCCTTATCCCACCACCTTCTCCTTTTCATTTATGTCTTTTTTTTTTGTCCCGATCCCTCTATCGTATGGTTCACTTCTATCTCGGTCATTGACTCTTATTTGCTTAAGTCTCATCTGATCACAGAGATGTTCGTAATAATGTTCAGCGTAACCAGTGGAAGCGCTGTTATATGGACCGGAATGGTGGTTTTACTCATTGAGATGCTAATTTTGTTTTTCTTTCATGGCTTTTAACACTTAAAGACCCAAACATCCACCAGCGACCACAAGTATCGACTGATCTAAACTGTTTAATACCTGTTGATTCATGAATCCTATCAATACATGTAAAAAAATCGGGGTAAAATACAGTTTGTCGTCTTTTTTATGGTCATCAGATATGACCATATTTGGACGTTCAGAGGCTCCGTAGTTACCATGGAAACACCATCATCTTCTACAACGTTGATTCACCAGTAAAACCCATGGAATCGGATCAGTGTCAGTGGATGGACACAGTGGGTTAATGTTTGATTTGACGTTTTGATATAATAACCCACAACTTTAATCTGAGCTTTTATGAATATCTACATGATCTGTGAATTAAATATAGGAAAATACCGGATTTTTACTGAAACAACCCTAAACACACAGGATCATTTTATAATAAATGGTGATCGTTGACTTCAGAAAGGTTCAATTAAGAGGAAAAATTCAGTTTTTTTTTTCTTTTGTGTCCACATGATCAGTGAATTAAATACAGGAAAATAGGTGTTTTTCACTGAGAATGCAAAATACAAAGGGTAATATTTGGGAAAAAAAATGTGATAAATCACTTAAAGGTTAAAAATAGAGAAAGATGTATTTGGGAACTGAAACAAAATTAGCTCACCATCATCTTCTACAGCACTGATTCACTATTAAACCCATGGAGTTGGATCAATGACAATGGCTTCCAGAGAGTTAATGATAGATTTTGGTGAAAAAAGTCACTTTTTCTGCAGTTTTGTCTGTTTTTGACATAATAACCTGAACTTTAATGTGAACTTTTATAAACATCTACATGATCAGTGAATTAAATACAGCAAAATACCTGATATTTACTGAAACAAAGCCAAACACAGAAGGTAGTTTTATAATAAATGGTGATAAATCGCTTTAGATAGGTTCAATTGAGAGGAAAAATTCATATAGAACCTGCCACAAAGGTATCACTGGATCTTTATGGGTTAAAATGCAGTTCTTCATCTTTTTATGGTCATCAGATATGACTCATTTGGCCGTTCAGAGGCTCCATAGTTACCATGGGAACACCATCATCTTCTACAACATTGATTCACCAGTAAAGCCCATGGAGTTGGATCAGTGCCAGTGATGGACACACTGGGTTTATGTTCAGTTAGTGATAGATTTTGGTGGATAAGCCACTTTTTCTTCAGTTTTCTCTGTTTTTGATAGAATAACCTTGACTTTAATGTGAACTTTTCTGAACATCGACATGATCAGTGAATTAAATACAGCAAAATAACATGTTTTTACTGGAACAAGACCAAACACAGAAGATAATGTTATAATAAATGGTGATAAATCACTTCAGAAAGGTTCAATTAGAGGAAAAAATCATATGGGACCTGCCACAAAAGTAGCACTGGGTCTTTATGGGTTTACCAAAAACCATCAAAATGAAGCAATAATCACTTTTTCTGACACATTGCCCACTTGTATTAATTATCTGAGTGTTTATCTGTGAAAAAATGTGTTCGTCTACGTCCAGACAGCAGGTTTTAATGCACAATTCAGATTTTTTTTTTTTTTGTGAAATCAGATGTTTTTTTTATGTGCTTATTCATATTACACATTAAATGCGACTTCTATCAGTTTTGAGTCTGAACTGAATGCGACCCTGAAGTGACCCACGTGTGAAAAACAGGTCCTGATGTAACACATGACCACGCAGACACACACTGTGTTTATGGAAATAAGTATGTTTTGTTTTCCACCGCTCCTCCTCCTGGGACACAGAACTGTGACATTTGTTGCATTTCAATGACATAAAGGTCAGATAAATGCGACTTGGCTGTTCAGAATGAAGCCACTTTGCAAAATATTGGATGCGTATCAGATTTAGGACCACATATGAAAGTGGTCTGGGGCGGATTAGTGCAGTACAGATCTGAAACAGGTCACATATGGGTGTAAAAATCACATTTGAGCCACATTTATCTGCATCTGAACGGAGCCTTGGTGTTCGTGCTTGAAAACTCAGTGTGTCATTTCTACTGCTTGGGTTTATTCAGTCAAAACAATTACATAAGACATTGTAGAAGTGGCATGGGATCATGGGAATTGTTATTTCCAGCTGCAGTGTCTTATGTGACAGAAGATAATGCATTAAATTTTAATTCACATTCATATTCACATCTTGTCATTTCACCTTAATTAAATACTTACAAGTCAGATCAAATATTAATGTCAGTAAAGGAGTTATGACAGTTTTGATTGGACCAAATAAAACTCTACATTTAACCAAAGTCATCAAAATATACATCATAGGTGTATTTGTTTTGTACATTTCAAAGTGGAAATGTTATGTAATACTGACATACTTATCAAGCACGCTCTATTTTTAAGTCGGCAGTGTGATAACATTTGACAGAAATGACATTTGCTGTTAAAAAATAATGAAGTCAATGTGCACTTCACTTCACAGAGGGGAAACCAGACAATCTTCTTTATTCTGTATATTAAGTGGCAGCAAACTGTGCTAGTGTCCTTCAAATTATTATCCTCTTCTAAAATGTAGAAGACGTTCAGTGAAGCAGCTGTAGCACCAGTAGCACAACATAATATTCCATATCTAAGCTATATTTTCATTTAATTTTTAATGACGTGCTGAGCCGAGCTTTTAAATGCATATACATTTTTTCTTTCTCTTTTACATTCCTGCATTTTAGAAGTGGTAATTGCAGAAAACAGGGGTGCACTTTGAAACTTTTTTATGTAATATGGACTAATGATGCAGCCGCTCATAGACCTGAGCTTAAATCAGGTAACATTATTCCTCTACGTGTCATTACAATATGCAGAAAACGTTTGCTTCTGTTGTGACCAAGGTCAAAAAGAAGCCAATAATTAGTCTGTTTCTGCAACGTCTTCAGTTTGTGCGTTCACAAAGTCCTTCAGTTTCCAGTTTTTTCGAGGTGTAGGAATAGGACACTTCACAAAATACTCACAGGATAAGGTTCCTAATGATACGTCAGCACTGGGTCTTTATGGGTTAAAGGTTTAGATGCCTTATATATAAAGAATGGGCCAGATATTATACATTTTATATTATATCACCATTGTAATTTCCTAAATCCACCCCAATTTCAAATTTTTTCAGATTTACCAGTAAAAAACATGGATGGAAATGCCTGGTTTATGTTCAATTAAAGATATTTGGCAGAAAAAGTCACTTTTTCAGCAGTTTTCTCTGTTTTTCATATAATAACCCTCAAGTTTAATGTGAACTTTTATGAACATCTATACGATCAGTGAATTAAATACAGGAAAATACCTGATATATACAGATAAAATGCAAAATACAGAAGATAATCTTGAAATAAATGGAGAGAAAATGCTTCAGAAAGGTTAATTAGAGGGGAAATCTCATTTGGGAACTGACAAAAGTAGCACTGGGTCTTTATGGGTTAAAGGTTTAGATGCCTTATGTATAAAGAATGAGTGAGATATTATACATTTTCTATTATATCACCATTTTAATTTCCTAAATTCACCCCAATTTCAAGTTTTCCCAATTTCACCAGAGTTTTACAAATAATGGTGGATGGAAATGCCTGGTTTATGTTCAGTGAAGGATAGATTTGGCTGAAAAAGTCACTTTTTCACAGTTTTCTGTGTTTTGGATACAATAACCCTCAACTTTAATCTGAACTTTTATGAACATCTACATGATCAGTGAACTAAATACAGGAAAATACCTGCTTTTAACTGATAAATACAGAAAATAATCTTATAATAAATGGAGAGAAACAAAATAAAGGTGAAATAGAGAGTAAATTTCTTTCTTTACAGGTTAAAGGTTTAGAGGCCTTATTTATAAAGAATGAGGAAGATATTATCACCTTATACAGTATAACACCTTTTTAATTTCCTAAATTCGTCCCAATTTCAAATGTTCCCAGATTCACCAGTAAAACCCCTGCAGTTTTACAAATGACAGTGGATAGAAATGCTTGGTTTATGTTAAGGTAAGGATGAATTTGCCTGAAAAAGTCACTTTTTCAGCAGTATTCTCTCTTTTTGCGAGATAGCCATCAACTTTAATGAGCTTTAATGAATGTTTACATGATCAATAAATTAATTACAGGAAAATACCTGATACATACTGATAAAATGCAAAATACAGAAGATAATCTTAAAATAAATGGAGATGAATTGCTTAAGAAAGGTTAAATCTTTATGGGTGAAAGGTTTAGATGCCTTATATTTACAGAATGGCTAAGATCTGATCATATTAAACAGTATAAGACGATTTTAATTTCCCAAATTGTGTTAATGCCGTCCAAACCTCCAGCTTGACCTCATTCATTCACCTCCTTTCCTCATCATCTCTACATCCTCAGAACAAGATCTGACAGACAGACACAAAGAACTTAATGGGCGTACGGAGAGATAATGCTGATTTTCTCCTTTTTTGTATCTGTGTTTCATGGGTCTTTAGCTATGGATTCAGTGCAGAAAACAAAAAGAGATCATGTTCAATAGAAAAGCAGACCCTGGCTATAAATAACTGATAACAAGTTGTCAAGAAGACATTGTCTTTTTTTGCGACAGATGACTAGGAAGAAAGAAAGCAGAGCCCGGTTTGGTAGAAACTTTCACATAATGTCAGTCAGCCCTGCTTTGAAAGAAAATCCTATGCAGCGGTGTCGGTAAATAAAGCCGTCTTCTTGTGTGAGGAGAGTGTGACGGAATAGTTCAGCTGTTATTGACTCAGCTGTCTTCGGAATGATTCACTCACACGTCGCTGAGCATGAGACACTACGGCATGTCATTCTCAAAACTACAGTCGATGAGGAAAGGTCACCTCTGAGCCGGTTCTGGAGGTCCACTATGGGTCACTACAGCCTGTAAACATTACAAAAAAGAAATCGCCTTCATTATTTTTGACAGCATGCAGGATTCAGATGTGCAGGCAGAGGCCGTTTAACATCCCAGACGTGCAGAATCGACAAAGTTATGGGAGTAAATTCCAAAAAGTAGCACTGATTCAGTTCCTTTTTGTCGTAAATGTACTGCCTTTTTGGAGCAGTGGAGTACTGTTTGGTAAAACAATGCCTCAGGGGGTTGAGATTGTGGTTGGAATTAACCCTTAAAGACCCAAACGTCCAACTTTAAACTTAACCATCTACTGATCTAAACTGTTTAATATCTGCTGATCCACTAATCCTATCAGTACATGTCAATAATTGGTGTAAAATACAGTTCTTCATCTTTTCATGGTCATCAGATATGACTATATTTGGACATTCAGAGGCTCCATAGTTACCGTGGAAACACCATCATCTTCTACAACACTGATTCACCAGTAAAACCCATGGAGTTGGATCAATGACAGTGGATGGACACACTGGGTTCATGTTCAGTTAATGACAGATTTGACTTTTTGACATA
The DNA here is from genome assembly GCA_030068375.1 of Ostorhinchus rueppellii. Taxonomy (NCBI): domain Eukaryota; kingdom Metazoa; phylum Chordata; class Actinopteri; order Kurtiformes; family Apogonidae; genus Ostorhinchus; species Ostorhinchus rueppellii. The sequence goes on from JAQQZY010000001.1 coordinate 39,786,459, forward strand.
ATAACCCACAACTTTAATCTGAGCTTTTATGAATATCTACATAATCTGTGAATTTATTATAGGAAAATACCGGATTTTTAGTGAAACAAGCCTAAACACACAGGATAATTTTATAATAAATGGTGATAGATGACTTCAGAAAGGTTCAATTTAGAAGAAAAATTCCAAGTTTGTATGAATGTCCATGTGTTCAGTGAATTAAATACAAGCAAATAGCGGATTTTCACTTAGAATGTAAAATACAGAGGGTAATATTAGGAAAAAAAGTTGTGATGAATCAATTAAGAAAGGTTAAAAATAGAGGAAAATGTATTTGGGAACTGAAACAAATTGTTTTATTGTGTTTTTAGTCTCCTGTACAGCACTTTGGTCCACTCTGGTGCTTTATAAATAAAGTTGGATTGGATTCGTTTGAATATAAAACTGCTCAATCGCAAATTTTAATCTGAGCTTTTACTAATATATACATGATCAGTGAATTTAATGTTGGAAAATACTTGATTTCAATGAAAAAACCCCACAAAATACAGAAGATAATATATCAATAAATGGTGATAAACCACATAAGGACAGTTAAATCGAGAAATAGAAAAAAAAAATCAATTGAGAACTCCCGCAAATGTCCCACTGGGTCCTTATGGGTTAAATGTAAACAAACAAATGTAAACAAATTGAATAAGTCATTTTTAACTCTTTATTGTTCACATAGAAATACTCTGAATTTCAAAATCTCAACCTTAGTGTGTTATTGGAGGACATAAACAGACTTTATTACGGCTGTGGTAATGATTTTTTTTTATTATTATTATGTAGAAAATCAATGTCAATGAAGTTACCGTATTTGGTTCCTTGCTCATAAGACAGGACATGTATTCTAGAACATTAGAGCATCACTTTTAGAACATTACAGAAACGCAAGTGCTGATCCAGACCCGTCAACATCTGTTTGTTTGGGTTGGAACATTCGAGGACAGTCTTCGGCTTTGGGAAACATTTATCACTATTTTCTGATTTTTTTTTTTTTTTTTAATGAACCAGATAATTTAATAAATGAAATATAATAATACTTATTTGCTTCTATAAATCTCATAAAAAGAAAACTAGCTGAATGTTCATTTTTGCCACATAAATTTCATTACATTTAATTGTTTTTACATGTTTTGCACGTCTCTCAACATTGATTTTTTTTTTTTAATCCATGACTATGATTTTAAATGTTCTTCCTCTAAATTCATCAAATATTTTTCATGTTATGACATAAAAAATAATTTTCTACCTCAACTAATCATCAACTTTCTCCACATCTCACTTAGGAATAAACACCTGCCATTAAACTTTAAGGAAATATTGATATTTATATGTCAAATCTACATAAACTAGACATGTTACAGCTGTAGACAGGATGCGTCCCAATATTTTTGTCCATATAGTTTATAAACATCAGTATATACATTCAAGAAACTCAATGTTGAGTAAAATTAAGTAAAAACCATCTCTTCTTTTGGAAACAATGAACAAAACTAACCAATGCAATGATATTTATCCTAGTATAAAAATATGTTATGACACTTATTATTATTATTGTATGTAAAATCAATGTGTCCCAATACTTTTGTCCACATCCTGCATATAAGCATGTTTGTCCACAGTGTTTGTGCAGCAGCCCTTTCACAGCGTCAATAGTGATACCAGCAATTAATTTGTGCAAATATTGTGATTTATTCTTTCTTTTTTTTTTTAAACCAGATATAGACCGGTGTGACTTTAATGGCGGCTTTAATTACATGTAGTGAAATCCCTTCTCTGGCTGTGTCTAAGAGGATTACTGTGATGCTAATGCTGCCGTTAAAATGGTCTCAGAGTACTAACTGTCAGTCTTGGCTGACCTGTTATTGTGACTTGCCGCTATTTTTCCCCTTATTTCACGCTTCCCCCCGTCTCTTCCATCCTCCTGCCACTTTACCTTATACATTTACATGCTTCTATTTTTGTTTCCTCCTCCAGATCTCCCCCTCCTCCTCCCCTCTCTGCCTTCACACCTTTTTCTATACATCTTCCTTTTTTTTTATCCTCCGTTAAATGAAGTGTATTGTTGTGTTGTAAGATGCAGCAGGCATGAAAATACCAATTTTACAGCGTAGGAATTCAAGAACAGGAGTTAGTGGGGACATAAGAGCAACACCATAAGTCACCGGTAAACAGACATTGTAATGGTTGATGTGTTGATTTGTTATAAAAATCAATAGGCTTTAAGGTTTTGCAGAAATAGAAGCAGACTCATGCCTGGCAGAATCATTCTTTATAATTTAAGCATGTCTTGAGCAAAACATCAGTGGTTTTTCTACACTGTGGTCGGTATATGATCCGATAGAACATCTATAGTGTCTTTAATCAATTCAGACGGTTTCAGAGCTACTGAAGGAGCTCAGCGCTCAGGGACTTCCCTCACCAGTTCAACACCTTGTTTTCTTGCCCCTTGCACACGCCTCGTCGAACTAATGGCATTCTTTTTTGTATTAATAAGCAGACAGTTCAGTTGTAAGCCACCTTTCACGCATAAAATGAAGCTCTGAGGTAAGACAAATGGCAGAGATGAGACAGTAACGCACCAAAAGGAAAAAGGAAATGAAAAGATCCACGTCAGGACTTTTAAACATGTCCATCATCGGTTTCACTTGTTGTTTTAAGTGACTGAAAGGCTGACGGCAGGAAAAGCAGTGGAGGGTTTGTTAAGCATGAGGTGGTACCGGAATATCTGCTACAAATGCCAGTCCTGATTTATAGTTTTGTCTGATGTCACGATGGAGGACGACTGATGCATCTGGGACGGCCATCGTCAACACCGAAAGATTTGCAAGAAATGACATTTGTGTAGGTTCCCGTGACAGGTTCTGTCACTTCTGGAACATTAAAAAGAACAGATAACTTTTTAACCCTTTCATGCATGAATTATGGGAAAATTAATCAAGATTTTTTTTTTTTTTTGCCCCTGAGCATTTTTTATTCCTCTTAAGGCATGAAAAAACAATGTGATTGACAATTTTTTACAAACCTATTTTTCTTGGTGTTACAAAAACATCCACTCAGCTGGACACCATTTAATTAGTTTAATTTTTGAAGCATAGAAGCATGTATTTACTGATATACTATGTGAAACTTATGAAATAAAAAAAACATTTTGTAATGCTGTTAATCTGATGTTTTCTCACATTTTAACATACTATAATATTAGTTATTATTCACAAATATGAAAAAAAACATTTTGTTTATTAAAAAAACTTAATTACAGTCTAATAACAATTAGAAATTGGTTTGCACGCAAATAATGCAGATCAGATTTATCAAGAACAGCAGAGTTACAGGAATGGTCTGAATGTCAGTGTATTATGGGATGGTACATAAGCATCCGCTGTGTTGGCTGATATGGAACTAAAACAACAAAACCTGTGAATATTCAAGAGAACAGCTGTCCACTGTAGTGACCACGATGCATGAAAGGGTTAAGCTTTTCAAAATATACGGTAGCCAATAGTCACTTTTCCGTTGGATGTATGTGTAAAACTTTAACGATATTTACAAAATGTATATAAAAAAAACACTGACAGAGGTGAAAATAGAGGTGCAAAAGTAACATGTATTTCTATATTTTTAGATGCTGCTACTGTTCAAAGGTCTGAAACCATATAAACATGTCAGTCGTGGCTTTTCTATTGGACATCTGCGTAAAACTTTACCAATATTTACAAAATGTGAAAAAAACAGAAGTGCCCAATGTTGTTTTTTCCATTAAATCACAAATGTGATGATTTGTTTATTTATTATTATGAGATGACGCGAGAAGTCATTCCATAAACATGGCGACGAGCATAAATATGGTGTTTATTTACAGATATATTCATTAATATTATATATTACCCCTCTGTCTGGTACTAAATTAAAAAAAATATATATATCTTTCCTGGTGTGTCCTCACACGCATGTTTCTTTTAAAACTCTTCTTCTTTGCTTGTTATAAGATCTGTCAACATCTGTTTTTTTTTTCTTAAGTCACATGACTCTAGCTGCAGAAAAAGGTCTTTCCATAGCAGTTTTTGTGTGATATTACCAATTGTACTATCCTTAAAAAATTCACCTCTTGCCCGTGCAAAATCTTTTAATTGAAAAACAAGCGTTTTGGTGAAATTGTCATTTCCATTAGGTACATTTTCACGCACAAGTTATATTCATGCCATTTGAGGGTCAATGGAGAAGCAACTGGTGTCTTCAAGGGACTTAGTATACGACTTAAAGATGAAACATGACTGGAAAATATCATGAGTGTTTAGAAACAGCGGTCAAGATCTGCCAAAGATGTCAATGTGTTGGATTATAGAGACAGAAACGGAATTTATTTACACTAATGGGTTTATGTGGCCACTAGAGGGAGTAGTGAGCCACTCTGCTGGTCTGCCATGGTGGGAAAACTTCAGAAACTGACCAGATGGGAGGAGAAACAACGAAGAAACGACTGGAGTCAAAGAAAGTGACAAAGTGATCAAATCTGAAAGCGCTTTTGTTGTTTTCAGCTGTAAATGTAAAGAATGGAGTTTGATGCTGAAATGACAGCATTTCTTCTGCTTGAGTCAGTTTGATTCAAGGTTTAAAGTTATTATGGGATGTGATTGTCTTTGTGAAGTTGCCGTTTTTTTGTCTACGGCTCAGAATTGATTGACAATTCTAACCTTGTTTGGATGATTCCATTTGTGGTTTCACTGTGGATGTTTTCTGTCTGAAAACAAAGCTAAGCTAACAGAGCTAAGCTAACAACCATAATGTGACCTATCAGCTGATGCCGTTCGTGAAGATTATAAACCACAGTTATGTTGACTCTAAAAATAAGTGTTTCTGAGTTCGAGTTTGAAGATGGAAACCTGAAGATGTTATAATACAGATGTGTGGAAACGATGAGCTTTATACTTTATTCAGTGACTGAGTCGCGTTAGTGGTTTTGGTCGTGTCTTCTCATGTGCGACTCCCCCTACTGGTGAGAGTTTAGAATATTAATACGACATAGAACTGCTTTAAACACTCCATCTGACATCATTGTTTTCCTACATTCTCGTTCCCAGAAGTTGGTGGCCTGCACCTCCTTTCCAAACACATCATGCGTATCGAAGACGAAAGCAAGTGACGACTGGGGTGAACATGTATTCTGTCATGTTCCTTGGCCACAAAACACCAACAGCTTCTGACCATCTAATCACCGAATTTAACACTGAGGCCATCGCAGAAGACAAACATATTGTGTAGTTTGAACCAGACATTAGTCATGGCAAAGACAGAAGTTTCCATGTTGTATGTGGTTGTAAAAGCAGAACAGTGACATGTCACGAACAGTAGCACAAGCCCTTTGTGACAACGTCGAGTGTGTGTGAGTCGAAGTGATGCTTTCCAGAACAAGAACACTCGGAGCAAACTGTCAGGCAGAATCTGTGGGAGTTACTGTGGACTGAGTGCAGGTTTTTCGGCCTAACAGCAGTCAGCAGAATTTATTGTTTATTTGTCTTGCCATTGAGGAAAAACCGGCGATTGCTTGGCCATATTTGGTGGTTTTGGTTGTTTTTCATATCTTTTTGTCTGGGTTTTGATGTAACTTCGGATAAAAAAACCCCAAAAAAACTAAGAAGCTTGGTGACATGGTTCGCATCTATGATCTTTGTTGCCTTATAATATACTGTAAGCCTGTCCCGACGGAGCTATCCTACCTTCAAAACACCTCAGTTCCCCAGCCCTCTGTCCCTCTTTTCCTGTATTTTCTCTTTCCATTTCCCTGGTGTGGGTCATTGAGCAGAGAGGGGCACTCTCCTCCTACATACCCCACAAAGGGAGCTTGTGGCTGGGTAAAGAAGCTAGCCCCGTTCCCCTCTCCCGGCTGGGAGTCCAGAGGTGGAATGAGTTTTCACGCTTCAAAAACCACGCGTCTTAACTCTTCTACTGACCTCTTTCGCTATGTCAATGAGTCTTTCTACTTTTTCAGGATCTATTCTCTCCTCTATTTTCTGTCTCTCCTCTAAATCTCTCACTCTTGCCCTCTCCTTTTGTCTCATTTCCTACCTCTGTCTCTTGCCGTGTCTTTCCTCTTCCCGGTGTTGTTCTGTTTCGAAACTCCGATGACCATTGTTGCCGCCGGTGACACTTTTAATGTCACCTGTCTGCCTGTCTGCACCGCCTCCTGTTCTGTCTGCACCAGCTTTTATTCTCTGCTGGTTCAATTTTTTAACACATACCTGATTTGTGCTTCAGATTGTCCTCTCACTTCATTTGAGTGGAACATCACATCTTATACTACTTTGGCCCAAACTTTATCTTTAACCCATAAGGAACCAGTGTAACATTTGTGGCAGTTCCCAAATGAGTTTTTATCTATATTTGATCATTCCTAAGAGGTTTATCACCATTTATTATAATATTAGCTTCTATATTTTGTGGGGTTTTTCTTTTTTTCTCCTTTTTTTTGTTAAAATCTGATATTTTTCAACATTTAATTCACTGATTATGTAGATGTTCATAAAAGCTCAGAGTGAAGTTGAAGGTTATTATATCAAAAGCAGCAAAAACTGAAAAAAAAGTGACTTTTTCTATAAAATATGTCACTAACAGAACATAAACCCAGTGTGTCCATCCAGTCATTCATCCAACTCCATGGGTTTTACCTCAGTTTTAACTACTTTTTTTTTTGGCATATTCTGTCCATAGAAACACAGCTCGTCCAACAGCATTGAGTTTATCTGTTCTATGTATGAGAATTAGTTTAATTTGTATTTGATAATTAGTTTTTATTGTGTGTTTTTAACAAATCACACTTAAGTCCCAATATTATGACATCAAATAGAACCTGAATTAAGTTTTGTTTTGTTTATTTATTTTTTGGAAGTAACCTTTTTTAAAGTGATTTATCATCAATTATTATGATGTTATCCTCTGTATTTTGTTCTTTTTCAGTGAAAATCAGGTATTTTCCCATATTTAATGACGGATCATGTATGTTCATAAAAGCTCAGATTAAAGTTGATCATCATGCCATTCGAAATAGAAAAAAAAAATGAATAAAACCTGACTTTTTCTATAAAATGTCATTAATTGAACATAAACCCAGTGTGTCCATCCACTGTCAGTCAGTGCGTTTACATGCATGGTGAGAAAATCAAATTATTGCCTTAGCTCGACTAAGGTCGGAGTCATAAATGCCATGTAAACACCTTAGTCGAGCT
>JAQQZY010000001.1:39797774-39819920 GCA_030068375.1 Ostorhinchus rueppellii
GTGATGAACTGGTGACTTGTCCAGGGTGTACCCCGCCTTCACCCTTAAGTAGCTGCGATAGGCTCCATGCGACCCCCATGACCCTAGTGAGGATAAAGCGGGGATAGAAGATGAATGAATGTCCCCAGGAAGATCCCTATAAAATTTTAAATGCATCTGAGAAGGAATTTCAAAGAAGATTGCTTCAATCTAGATATTGGTGACCTTGAGTTTGACCCTTCAAGGTCAAAGGTCACGGACCCACATTTAAGTCTATATATGACTTCTAACAGTGCTCAATAGTAAATATGTTAATATCTGTAACTATTTATGTTATAAACCATCACAATACAAACCATTATAAGTATAAGGCAATTTTTTTTATATTTAAAAAATTGTCCAAAATTTTAAAAGTCTAATTTCTCAAAACTCCAAACTAGCTTTGTAGACATTATCTGAAGGAAGCTACTGTACATATAACATTTGAAATGAATCAGTACTTTCATCAGAGAAGATCATGCTACTGAAGATGATGACGGACACAGTGCGGATATTAGCCGATGACCTAAAAAAACAAAGAAATGAAATAATGGAGACAAACCACCTCAGCGCGTTTGTCTGTGACTGACTGGAAAGACTCCCAAAGACTCCGACAGACTCCACACCAGGCTTTGAAGAAGATGTGTGTTTTCTCGTCTTCAGGACTTTTCAGAACCGCTGACTACTGCGTCCAGCCGAGGATAGATGCGTTTGATTTGCCATGCAGGGAGCGCCTGCAGGTCACACAGCATTTATTTTTCAGCTCCACCCCATGAGCTGATAGTTTTTTTTTCTAGTGAAGGCCTCACAGCTTGTTTCATCTCCAAGTCTGTGTGAATGTGTGTAGTATTTCTTAGCCAGTCCCTCTTACATCGCTCATTCCCAGGGTCTGCCTCAGCGGCGGGGCTGACTCAGTTGTGAAAGACGAGGCTCTGAACTCGCCGTGTGCGTATCAGCCTTGCATATGAATATAAAGTCGGGCTGGAGACGTGGTTTGGCGGCGCAGTATCCGACGCACACGGCCAAAATACTGAAGGTTTGAAAGATCACAGAGACAGACATTTCCCCCTCTATCAATCCATCAGCGTCCCCTTTCTTCCTCTTTCAAAAGGAGTTGGCTATAAATTGGGGAATTAAAGGTGAAGGTTAAAGTTACCCTCGTAAATTATGCCTCTACACATCACACCCATTTTTTTTTCCATTCCCCAGATGCGCACAAAGAGTCAAACGTCACCATTTTACATTTCTGGAAACCACAGATACATAAAACTGTAAAGTTTCCAAACCAAATGTGCATTAACTATCTGCATTTCTGCACATCAACGTCAGTGTTTGGTCATTCATGGTGCTTTTCATAGATGCCTCTCAGAAATTATCCTCATGTGTAACCATTTAATGATGTTTGCAGTTGGGTTTAGGCACTGAGAGGACTCAGCGAGGGTTGGGGAAAGGTATCAGGAAAAGTCCACAAAGATGGGATTAAAAAAATGTCTCAACTTGCATTGTGTCTTTGTTGTAAATATGTATAGTCTGTATAACAGAGGTGTCAAACGTGCAGCCTGGAGGACAAATCCAGCCCGCTATTGGGTCCAGTCTAACCTGTAGGATGAATGTGTGAAATGCAAAAGTTACAATTTAGATATAAATCCTTTTAGTTTTGGTTCCACATATAGACCAGTTTAATCTGTAGTGAGATCAGTAAAATACTATCAGAATAACCTCAAAATACTCACAACTTCAAATGTTTCCTTTTGTAAATGTAAATATTTTCATGTCATTTTACTGTATTTACACTAAAACAAACTATCACTTCATAAGAACGAGAATAATCTGAACAAATATGAACATGTATTAAAATTACTAAAATGAACATGTGTAAATGATAAACGGAGACATAATATTGTTAAAATTGCATTTAGTTTTTCTTTTTTTAGTTAGTTTTTTAGTTTTGTTTAGTTCATGTTATTCACATTGTTTTAAAGGATATTTCGGTACATGTAAACATTTGGATCTCATAATTTAATTTTATTTTTTGTTCTAAAACAGAGGAAAGTTTGGAGTTGACATTATTTATATAATATTATGTTATTATTCCACTTCAGATCAAATTTGGCTTAATGTGGTCCCTGAACAAAAATGACTTTGACACCCCGGCTGTATATTTTTTGTTTCTGTATATATATATATATATATATATATATATATATATATATATAATGGTGTATAAAATTGTGTATTTATGTTATATTCTCTTGCTGCCTTGGCCATTAAACTCCCCCAATCTGGGACCAATAAAATCTAATCTAATCTAAATCTATTCTAATCCAACCTAACCTAACACAATCGAATCTAACCTAATCTATTCTAATCTAAAGTAATCTAATCTAACCAAATGTATCCTAGACTAATCTAATCGAAGAATGCACTTGGCTGGATTGGAGCCTTTGGGGAGCCGGTTTTGGCCCACGGCCCATACATTTAACGCCCCTGGTCTACAGTATTTCTGCAACATTCGGATGGAAACCCCCATCATGTTCTACCTGTGAATAATCCCAGACAAACTCATGGCTGAGAATAAACATCTCCACAAACTGATCTGGCCGAAAGCCATCGGTAGGAGATGGAGGAAGGAGATACTGGCAACACAGTGAGGAGAAACTAACACTGTCTGACTGAACCTTCACAAATATCCAAATACTGAAGGAACCAGACTACGTACAATAGCACAAGGTAAACTCAGGAATTTCTTGTTATTGTAGAAACACGGAACAGAAATTATGATATAAAAATGGAACACGCCGAAACTGTATCCATCCTTGGTTTGTTGAAACAACATATTTTGGCGGTGTTTTTCCTCGCAAAGAGAGCCCAGATGTTGGTTCCAAACAAAGATTGTTCCTCTATCAATCATGTTCATGTGTCTCCGTTCTGTGTCCGGGTGAAAGACTTACAAGAGAGCAGGTCAGAAGAGAAGAAAGGCAAGTGAAAGAGAAAGCAGGCCACAAATTGTCTGGTGCACAGAAGGCCAAGGTCAGCGCTGAACCCATAAACTGTGTGTGCGGACGGGGGTAGGACAATGGGCCTTTGTATGGTCTTCAGCGTGACATTACATTCTGCTGGAGAGAACAGCCATTTCCAAAATATCTGACAACTGCACGGGGCATTTGTGGGACAGACTGCAACAAAAGGAGAGCTGCAAATGGACGGGTGAATAGGAGATCCCAGGTTCAAATGATCCAATAAAAGCAGAGCCATGATGGAACACGCACCGACCTCGGAACGCTCTGAAAGGATGCAAACTTTAAATGGTCTGGGAGTCGAAAATATGAAAAGCCTCCTCAACAAATGCTCATCAATGCATCTTTGTGTTCATAGTCAACCTAAAATAACGCATGGGCTGAAAGAATATGATACTACGCAATTTGATATGGTCCAGAACAGATAGTTTGGTTGGATTTCTTTGGTTCTTTTTAACCCATAAAGACCCAAACCAAAAGTATCTACTGATCTAAACTGTTTCATACTGGCTGATCCATTAATCCCATCAATACATGCAAATAATTGATGTGAAATACAGTTTGTCATCCCTTCATGGTCATTAGATATGACCCATTTGGACATTCAGAGGTTCTCCAACTGTGATTCACCAGTAAAACCCTCAAGTTGGATCAATGACAGACACTGGACACTTGTTTTATATTCAGTTAATGATATATTGGCCTGAAGACATCTGTTTTACTTCACTTTGCTCTGTTTTGATGTAATTACCTTTAGCTTTCATGAACATCTAAATAAAATAAGGGAAATTAAATATAGAAGCGTGCACAATTTATCGCAAAAAATGCAAAATACAGAGGATAATGTTATTATAAATGACTAAAGAAAAATCAAATACAGAGAAAAATTCATTTGGGATCAAACAGAAACATACCACTGGGTCTTTACGGGTTAAGCCGAAAGCAAATCCTAACTTAGCTTAAAAAAAAAAGACCATTTTAACTTCACATTTTTAGTCTCTAGGATCATAAGTCTAAGTATCTAATTTATAATGTTTGTTTTTAGCTTCTAAAAACACTTGGCCTTTCCATAGCTCTTTTGTAGTGCAAAGGAGAAGAAAAAAGTCTCTGACAAATGCTAAAATAAAACTTTGACTTAAAACAGCCCTTCTTTCTTATGCTGTCTCCAGTTTCACTTTTAAGCCATGGCTCGGCCTCCGTAACAGCCTGAAGCTGTGTGGACTCGCTGAAGACTTGGCCGAGATTCTAAATGAAAATTAGCCACTGACAGCACCGGAGAAGCCAGAGCTTGACAAACAGTTTAGAAAAAAAAGAATCAATCTAAATATAAAAACCTGGGTCTGAAGGAGAATAAATTGGATTCTTACGCTCTTCCACTGATGGTGTCTCGCCTCCTCTTGGCATCTTTCTTTTCCGCTATGCGAGTGCATGGACCACCAGGGAGCATTTCAGAAACTTTGGTACCACCTCTGCTAAGGTCTAATGGTAGTCAAGGCGATGCGACATGTAGTTATGGAGATCACACTCAACACGTATTGAAGGATCCCAAAGGAAGCCAATGGGAAATCTCAAGAAAAAACACGAAATCATCTTGATGAATGAAACCAAGATTTTAACTGTAAACAAATGCATTACACCTGGAAAAAACAAAGTGTAATGTTTCATATCACAACATCCCAATAGTATTACGTCTGGCGTAAAAACGCTGCATGTCGTTGCCAAAACTGAGCCAAGCCAAGCCGAGCTGAGGCGAGCTGGAAAACTGACATTATGTTCCCAGGGGTAAACCAATCTGAATGTTTCAGGAGATTGACTGGGTTTGTCATTTGTCTGCTGGGAGACATGCACTTTGGGTGAAGTGAAAAACACCATAGAATTTATTTATTATTTCTTTATTTTTATTATTATTACTATTATTATTATTTTTATTAAAGGTGTTCTTCAGAGCTAGTGTAAAAAGTCTACTCTTACATGGAGCTAAAACCTGGACCTACAAGAACAATTGGAAGGTTCCTACAGCTTCGGAAAAAGTTGGTAGACCATCCGTGTTTTCTTCAGTTTCTTGTTCATTTTAACGCCTGGTCCAATTAAAGGTCCATTTATTTGGACAAATACAATGATAACAACAAAAATAGCTGACAGTAGTTTAATTTCAGAGCTGATATCTTGATAAAAAACAAAATCACTTCAGTTCTTGCGTCAATATCTGTCATTGTCATTGTACTGACAAAAACAGTGCTTTTACACATTCCATGTTTTCTTTTCTGTCTGTTTTTGTCACATGATACACACAGTGGTTAGGACTTGAGTGCATAACTATTATTTTTGATGACTTTTGATGGTGTGATCATTTTTTCCACAACTGTACACCAGGCTTCTTATGAAAGGGCCGACTATCCAAGGCAGACAACTATGGAGACAACACTAACAGTGTCTTCCAGTGTTTAACAGCAAAGCAAGCAATTTCTCATATCACCTTCCTAAAATAACTGCCAAGTTTTATTTGACAAAAATAACTTGTCTTTTTTTTTGTCTAAATCCTCAAATATTCAATTTCTGGCTAAGTTTTTCTGTGTTTCCTGAAAATCCTGGAAAGAAAATGCCTCAAGCAACTCTTTTTGGAAAGTGCCAGGATGCTATGTTTGAAACAGGGGAACACAACTTTAATAAAAAGATTCAGAAATATTATGCCACTTTATTAACATTATGTTAGCCTCATAGCAGGATTGCTATAAAAGCCGTACACTTTATGGAAAAAAGTATTTGGACACGTTGAATTCAGGTGTTTGTTTTCTCAGAGGGGTCTGAGATACAAAACAATGTGTTGGAATTTTACAGTATTTCCTGCATTTATTTGACTTGTCTTCATGTATTTTGCAAAGAACCAGGTGTATTGAGGATATATAGCAACTGCCTGTTAGGCATATCATTGGCCTCCTCACACAATAGGTCATTAGTCATACGCTATGTGAACAAAAGTATGTGGACACGTTGAATTCAAGTGTTTCTTTTCTAACGGGGGTCTGGGATAAAAACAATACTGACAAATGTCATAATACAGTCATATGTTGTGATAAATATCATATAAATTATTAATAATGATGTTTATATGTCAGATCAGCATGAACAGAACATCTTACAGCTGTAGACATGATGTGTCCCATAATTTATGTCCATATACTTTATAAACATCAATATTTCCTTAAAATTTAATGGGAGGTTTTACTTTCTCAGTGAGATGTGATAAAAGTAGATAGTTAATTATGGTAGAAAATTATTATTTACAGTCAGAGCAGGAAGAATACTTTAGAAATTTAGAGGAAGAACATTTAAAATCACAGTCATGGATTTAAAAAAGAAAAAAAAAACACAATCAATGCTGAGAGAAATGAAGTAAAAACCCTCTGAGGCATTTTGGAAGCAAAGATAACAATTTAAACCAAACTAACCAATACAATGACATAATGATATGTATCCCACAATATAAAACTATATTCTGACATTAGTCATTACTTTTTTGTATCCCAGACTCCTGTTACAAGTCAACGTGTCCACATACTTTTGTCCACATCGTGCATGACTGCAGAATGATGCTATAAACCTCGTGTCTCCTGCCTCATAGTTTGTGTTTTGTCGTCATGCCGATGCTCCTTTATGCTTCCACAGCTCTACATTCCTGATGTGATGTTCTGGACTCCAACCTGCCTGGTATCCAACAGATTTGTCCAGAGTCTGTGGTGTTTGTTATTTGTTGTTATTGATGCTTTCCTTTTCTCTCTTCTGTTCTTCTCTTTCCACTCATCCCATCCCATGGAGGCAGATGGCTGCCTACCCGGAGCCCGGATCGGTCGCAGGTTTGTTCTTCCGTAAAGTTAGTTTTTCCTCCTTGCTGTCGCCCTGGGCTTGTTCTCAGAGATTTTGTCAGGTTTCTTGTCCGTAGAGTATTTTAAGTCTCCAGCCTGATTATCCCTAAATCAAAAAACCGAACTGAATTGAATTACTTTGAATCGTTGCAGTCCTGTTATTTCTGCTGCATTTTTACCATGATCTGTGCGACGTTCCTTAAAGGACAGATTTTTGAGCTACTGTTGCTGCTCCTACATGTATTTATTTTTGTTCTGTACATGTGAATCAAGTTCCTCCAAGCACGTGGATTTGTTCTGGTTATCTGAGGAGAAGATGGGAATCTGGCTCCTTAATAAGGGAACAAACAAATCAATTAAAAATATCCGGCAAGAACGTGTTTAGTGCTTAGAGATGCAGAAAGCTGTATTTATTAGAAGTACAACACAGTGTAATTTATCATTCACTGACACTTTTGCCTTTCTCTCTTTGCAGTTAAAGTGGTAAATGCACATGGTGACAACTGAATCCAGCGTCTCTCAGTTCAGATTAGTGACTGATGCTAACTGTCTGACAGGTCATTTAAATCTGCCATGAATATGTCTTTTTCTCACTATTTGCTTTTGTTTTTTTTTGTTTTGTCAAGAGAATAAAGTGTAGTTATATTAAGTCAAGTTAGATTACATCGAATGGAACAGGCCATGCATTCACATTCAGAACACAAGAGAAGCACTCTGAGAGCACAGACCTCCGCCAAGGCAGTGTTTGTACTTTCCTCCACTAGATGGCGCTGAATGTACAGGTGACCTCATGCCCTATCTCCCAACAACAAAGAAATATTTTTAAAATTCCTGGATGCAGACGGTGATCCGGATCACCACCAAAATCTAATCATCTGTAGGATATCCCATTTCTGACAATCTAAAAATTTCATGAAAATCCATCCATAACTTTTTGAGTTATCTTGCTAACAGACAAACAAACAGACAGACAGACAAACCTACGCCGATGAAAACATAACATCCTTGGCGGAGGTAAAAAGTACAGATTTGTATGAAAATGAGTGCATCATATTAGTGCATTATATTTATTAGTGTACACTGCAAAAAAGGGGCATTTAAAAACAACATAAAAACACTAAACATGAGGAAAAAGGTCCTCAAAACAAGTGAAATATCTGTCTATGGAGCAAGACAATGTCACTTGACAAGATTTCTTAAGATGCATGTTTACAGATGTATGAACACTTAAAATAAGAAATTAACTCTTAAAACAAGATAAATGATCTAATTTTTTTTATATCTTGATAAGAACCGAATCATTTGCAGTGTATATAGTGTGTATTTACTTCCATTTCCTGTAAATCTTTTTATTATAGTACTTATTAGAGTATTCTATTTATATAATTTATAGCTTTTATCTCTTTACACTTTCTTTTTTGGCTCTTTTTTTTTTTTTTTCAAGTGTTTTTGAAGGCAACTGAACTATTGTGACTAAGTAACTTCCCTAGTGGATCAATAAAGTTTGTCCAAGTCTGAGAAAAGAAACTACTGTAATATCACCAATAATCCAATACTTCTTGTCTGAATTTCATGCAGGTTTCCACATCTTCTCCTCCCTGAACAAATGTCAATCCGTCTCACCTTCTGTCTTCAGTCAATGTGTTTAAATCTTGTATAGAACCGATATCTACGACAAATAAATAAATAAATAACAGAGGAAACAGTACTTCCATCAGTTTTAATCAAACAAAGGTCAGATGAGGGAATGGACCCACTGTCTTCTCTGTGGAGTCTTTTATCCGACACACTGTTCTCGGCTGCACAGAGGGAAGCGAAGTGACAATACTATTTCAATTTTAATCCTGGTTCACTGAGTGTCACTCCACATGATTTTCATAATACATCACACTGTGGAGTCAAACTAAAGCCTTGTACAGGAAAAGAAAATCCACAGTTCAATACAATTCACTGAAGCAACAATCATTTATATTATCACTTGACTAGACGGTAATTTATCTGAAAACGACTTCTGAATGTAACCCTTGAAATTAGACACGAACTATGCACAACTTTGTATTTTTCTGGAGCATTTGATGCGCTAAAGCTAATGACTGCAGTGTTAATAACTTCAGTCACATTTCTAACGTTGTGTGAAATGTTTCATGAAAATACGTCGACGGAAATAAATCACGGCGGAATATTTTTCCCTGCCTTTTTACAATGCAGTCTGTGGCCCAGTTTGTAAAGTAATTTGTGAGCACAACTTCCACACATCACAACAGTACAGTTCCGTATTTTAGGAATGACTTTCGCTGCCACGTTGAAGATACATTCGAGAGCCCTTGTACGTTCATGTAAGGGTCTTGAGTAGGTGCCTTTGGTGTGATTAATGAAAGTAAATTTATGGAAGAGGACAAACAAAATTTACAGCTCCGACGCATTATATTTGTTGCAACATGCTCAACGTCGTGAATTAATTTTAATTCGGTGATCTGTTATGTGATTTCTTCTCACATTTGATAAATTTGCACTTATTGGAGATGCTTTTTAGACCTTTTAACAAAATCCAAACAAATCCTATAATTTTCTTTATGACATATTTTTGTATCACATTTGATACATTGGGAGTTTTTATTTAGCACCTTATATACCTGCAGTATCAGTTTTGATACGTACATTTTTAACACAATGTAATTGTTTTTTTATTATTTATTTTATTGTTTCAGTACATGAAGGACCTGTAATAATGTTCAATGTTCTTATTAACTTTTTGAACATTACCAAAGACTTTCACATCGCAAAATGTGTGTGGACAATTTAACAATAGCAATATTGAAAATATGTCTGCAGCGGGATGATAATCCACCAGGGGGCAGAGAGAATGTATTGGATCATATACAGCAGATTTTTAAGGAAAGAATTGATCTTATTCATTTGATAGAGGTCTAAGAACCCGGTGTAGCAAATATAATACAAATGGTTTAACAGGGTTAAAGTGTTTTAAATAAATTAGTTCAACATTTTGGTCAATGCATGAGCTGCTCTAAAAATTAGTGATGAACAGTATTTGATCAGTCTTACGACCACAGCAGTGCTGACAGCCAGCGTATATCAAACGTAAGACACACGATATATGAGGATGGGTAAAGTTACCTTGTTTCCAGAGGCACATTGCTACCCAGCACCCAGCTGTCTTGCAGCGGGACGCTCTCGGGGGGCGTGGTCTGCAGCTCGGCTGGTGATTGGCCAGCCACTGGGGCCGGGCTTCCAGTAGGAGGGGTTAGCTGCCGGGTTGAATTCAGGGTATGGCCAGCGTGGTGCGTGGAGCCCAGGGATTGGTTTAGAGCTGTTATGGAGGGCTGCTGGCGGTGAGGGGGCGGCACGGGAGGCAGGGTGGTGCCGTGGTGATTGGACGGTTGCTCTGTGAACAACAGGAAGAAATGTCAGGTTAGAGATGCTGCGCTGTCTTATCAATATGTAATGCATTGACACTGGGTGACTTTCTGATTTTGATCCGTCAGAAATTAACCTGAATGTATTCAATGTAAAAAAGAGGTGAAGAAAGCGGTTTTTCCAGCAGCCTTAAAAAAACAAAGTCCTTCCGTGTGTCATCTATAATTCCATCAGGCAGCCTCCATCTGCTGATGATAATCACCGGAAGAGCTGCTCCAGACAGCTCTGTCAGTTATTATGTCACGTCTGAAAAGCTGTTCTAAAATTTAGTACCTGTGCGTTGATTGACAGCAGACATTTGCCCCTTTTTAGATGTTTTATGTCTTTAATGTTCACAACACTTCACACACTGCTACTATTTCCTTTCTATTACATTCACTTATTTTAACAGAGACCTGCTATGAAACTCAAGTGTTCAGTATCGTGTTTGTTGATCCTGTCAGTGCCAGGTTAAATTTATATCAAAGATGAATCAGTGTTAAAATCATAAGTGGAACCCTTGAGCTGAAGCTCCAAATGTTTTCTTTTATATTTCTATAATCTGAGACAAATGTAAGAGTAAGGTTTGCAGTTGTTAAAGTCAGCATTCAGCTGTCTGTGGGCTTGAATCTTAACCACTATGTAAATTTCACTGTGGGGTTCGACTCGGTCAAGGCTGGTGAGAAACGTAACCCAAAGCTGCACTGAACTCAGCCAGGCTGAATACTGATCAGTGATTGGCCTTCACAGAGCCCACACTTGTTTTTTGTAAAAATATTTGCTCAAAGTTGACCTGGCTTCAACTTTTCCCTGTTGTTTTTTTCCCTAGCGTTGCTCTGCTCCTTTTCTGTCCTCAGGGTGCTCTGAAGGAAATGAATGGCAATGCTGGTATTTGATTTGCATAAAGAGCATCACGTCTCCATTTCCCAGCCCTGCTGTTATTCATTCTCCACTGCCCTCACTGGAGAAAATAGAAAGCAAAGAGAGAAGAGAAGGGATATATGCAGGAGCCGAGGGGTGGGCAGGGGAGGGGATTTGAGTTGTGAAGGAAGTACGCTCTTTTCTCTCTCTCCATATGCTGTTTTGTTGGCTTAGTAATTGTTCCACTTATGCAAACCTTCAAGGCTAAATGCTGAATACCACACACACAGGCACACATAGGATTTCTGGAGGAGTATTCAGCCATAATTAACAAGTCTACATCTGTGTTCTATCATTCCTAATGTACATCTAAACACCTTTTACCCACTCAGATGCTGAAAGTACTGACAACTTCGATGCGAGTTCAAGCAAAAAAAAAATGAGGGCAACACTGACAGACAAAGGGCAATTTGCATATAAACGTTGCACTCATGATATGAAATGATCATTTTGTCGAACACATAACATTGCACACATACTTTGATGTGTGCATCATCTTAATTTGGGTCAAACAGTGAAATAACAGGATGATTCTCACAGGAAGTGGGAGAAGGGCTGGAGGTTTCAGGATTTGCAGTATTTAACAGGGTTCCATTTCAGGTTTTTAAAAAATCTATAAGAGTAACATTTACTCAAGAGTAACAGCTGTGTTGCTATAGTGATGTGATTCATGGATGGCTTATGCATGACTGATTTGACAGAAATCAGTCTGTGACATGAAACTTCAAGCACATGTCACATATCATCACATTTAAGCTTGAGTGCAGGAAATCCAACATTGTAGCAAATTATATAAGACATTTGATGGTGTTGAGAGTATCTGCAGGCAACATCTTCCCCAGTACCAGAGCTTTAAATATCAGTGGGGCTCAGTGACACGCTCCTTCATTACAAAGAACACACACTGTAGTTTAATTGGATGCAGTTCTACATTGAACTTTCTGTTGCAGAAATGTTACAGTATTTGCAAAATATTTTTAGTTGCCCCACCTTTTTTTTTTGCTGAGTTTGGAAGGTCTTTTTATTTTCTCTGCTCTAATTAAATAGAACTCTACAAAATACTTTGACTTTGAGTATTTTGTCATCAAAATACTTCAAGTAATTTGTATTTATGTGATCACTAGAGGGAGTAGTGAGTGACTGACAACTGCTAAGAAATAATTGTTAGAGTCTTCTAAAGTGACACAGTGATAAAAGGATCATGCTCTCCACTGGATGAAGCTCTAAATGAATAGAATGGAGTTTTGATGCTGGAATGGCAGCATTTCTTCTACATGGGTGAATTTGATGATGAGGCTTATGAAGGTGTAGAGTTATTATGTGATGGCATTTTCTAGTTCAGACTAAACTGCGACAGCTCTGACCTCATTTGTTGGATTCCAAAAAGATCTTTAGTTCAGCTACTGACAAGACAAAATGTACAGAAAAAGGTGATTTTTGGTTTTATTGTGGCTGTGTTCTGTCTAAAAATAGAGCTAAGTGAACAGAGCTATAATGTAAACTATCAGCTCATGCAGCACAGAGATTATAAAACACATTGTTCTCTGAATGACTGTTAAAATAAGCAGTTATAAGATGTAATTTGAAGAAGAAAACTTGATGATACTGGAAAAAATTTGCTTTTTTTGTTAAGAGCCTGGAATATCAGTACTATATAGAAGCCCTGTAAGCAGCACCACTCTACTTAAGTTAATGAGCCCTTAAAGATTGTTCAAGGTTTTTGCATCTAAAATTCGAATCCTTAGTCTTACAGACATGAAACGATGACACAAAAAAGCCCATCCTGTGCTTGCATTACAGCAGAGGTCCTATGTGGATGTGAAGAGTCGGAGCCTGCAGGGACAGCGACTGTCACTGAATCCTGCTGGGACACGATGCCCCTCAGACATCAGCCCCAGGCTACTTTCCTGCAACATGCAAGAGTCATCAGTTCAGCCTGGACACTTGGTGAGTGACAGTGAGAAGTCTGTACGAAGCTGTCGTCTGAAATCACCTGTGTGTCCAGACTGACACTTTTTCCAGTTGAAAAATATTTTTTTTGCGTTTTTCCTCTCTGTGTCTTTTACCTGGATATAGTGCACTGTCTAGACACAGACATCAGAGTGTGATGTCTACGGAGGGTATTTTTGATTTGGGTGTAATTAGTGGCAGATTCAGATTTTCTGCTTTGTGGATTTACTTGGAACAGGGTTGACATAATCACTATTTTTAGTAATTTCCTTATGGGAGCCAAGGAGAACTTAGTCACTGCCTTCAGATCTTTTGTAAAAAAGCCCCTCCAGTGTAACACAAATCATTCATCTTCATTTGCCAAAAAAAAAAAAAAAAAGCATGCTCTGTAAATATCCACGTCTGATTTCTTTCCAAGGCCTTTTAATAGTGTAGAAGCAGTAATTACACAGCTTCAAACACAGACATCAGTGCAGTTATTGATCACATGTGCAGGTACAGACTAATCACTGGACACTGGTCATTATCCTGTGCACACAGAGACATTGATCTGCGCTTCATCCCTGCAAATGTGGTCAATAAAGTCGATAAAACAAGCACAGATATCATGGATCAATACAAGCTTTAATCATGCTTAAACTATGATTTAATCTCAGTCTCATTCATTAAATATGTAAGTTACGTAATTCATAGAAATACATCATTGGATTTTTTTTCTGTCCCTGCTGCTCCTGTTTTTGTAAGAAAGTTGGACCACAAACTGATTTGTACATTACAAATCAGTTTGCTGTATTTATTGAAAAGCTAATCGAGTGGCACAACCCTAGTACGGGTGATATAAATGGGCAGGAGATAGAAAAAGTTAATAAAGTTCAAATCCATTTCTGCATGTTCCAAAATAAACACCAAATCCACCTTGGACAGCAAATCACATAATGAGGCCGAAGCACCAAAGCAAGCAGACACACACTTTCACACGCACACACACACACATAAGTTTATACACATGAGAGACTTTTGTAACTGAGCTGTGTGAGTCTTATTTCAGCAGAAACAAATGGACCGGATCCAGAGAGAAGATGAGAAAGCAAGAGGCAGAGCTACAGTGAAGAGAAAGAGGGGGCAACAGCACACCCTGAGAACAGCACACAGAGTTATGCAAATCAACAAAGAGACCAAAGAGACTGGTGGAGTGAAAAGAGCTGAAATGTGCGGCCCGAGGAGAGATTGTTTATATATATATATGTATGTATGTATATATGTGTGTGCGTGTGTGTGTGTGTGCACAGAAGCTTTCATTTTCTTTCTTCAGCTCTACGCAGTGTACTGTAAAACCACTCATGAGCACGAAATCTGCACTAACCACTGGGCGTCTGAGAACAACAAACCATATGTACCACGAAGGTACAAAGTGAGGATCGACTGACACTGGAAAATATGATAAACAGAGCATTTCTGAAAAATCTAAAACTTTGCAAACACACCGTAGTGCAGCGGCTGCGTCATGTGTTGCTGTTTGTCTATCCTCAAGGTGATCATCTGTGCATATATTCATCTTCAGGGTAATGAGGGAGATGTACAACCATGTTTTCAATTGCCTCCAGCTTTTCACAAGCAGCATATTTTAGGGGTTGTAATAATTATGTGACTGTAGAAAATGCAAATTATCACATTAAAACAGTAACGCAACTGGCAGAGGTGAAAATAGAGGTGCAAAAGTAAAACAAGTAAAAGTAACATGTATTTCTACATTTTAGATGCTATGAAACCAGACAATAAGCATGACAGTCGCTTTTCCATTGGACATACAGTATATGTAAGAATTTTACAAATGACCAATGTTGTATGCCTTCCTTAGCATTAAAAAAAAAATAAAAATCAGGAATATCAATCAGTAGTTGCTTTTCCATTGGGCATATGCCCAAAAACATTACCGATATTTACTAAATATTGAAAAAAACAGGAGTGTGTAATGTCAGTTTTTCCATTAAATAAACAAATGTGATGATTTGTTTAGTTATTATCGTGAGATGATACAAGAACTCATTCAATAAACATGGTGATGAACGTAAATATCCTGTTTATTTACAGATATATTCATTATTATTATTATATACTACCCTTTATCTGGTACTAAATTATAAAATTATTCAGTTTCCTGGTTTGTCCTCACATACAACACCATGTTTCTGTTCAAACTCTTCTTTGTTGTTGTTGTAACGTCCATCAGCATCTTTTTTTTTTTTTTTTTTAATTATTATTCACATGTCTCTAGTTGTGGAAAAATGTCTTTCCATTACAGTTTTGAGTGATATACCAATTGTGCTATGCCTGAAAAACCAACTCTTGCCAACACAAAAACATTTAACAAGACAATGAAAAACAATAATTTTGGTGAAATTGTTTTTCCATTAGGCACATTTTTATGCATGTTATATTTGGGCAATTTGACGGTCAATGGAAAAGTGACTAATGTTAGTTGTCTTTGTCTAAGACAACACTTTTTCTCTGTTAATGTCATCCTCTTCTGTCTGTTTTGTCATGTCTTTTACATGACCCAGTGTGTCATTTCTGATACACACTGCTCTACACATCAATGCATCGTTATTTCTGTGTGTTATTATTCTACAACACAAACATATGAAGGTGCTGTTTCTGTCAAACTAATTCATGTAATGTTGTTACACTTACATTATCATGATTAAATATCTAAGTGCACAGTATTCAATCTACATACATGTGTTCAAAACCTAATCAGCATCACAACAGGAGCACAGGGATCACCACAGCAGATTACACACCCTCTATGCACACCTTCAGCATTTTTATCTTGTACTTTCAGTGGTATTTTGAAGAATGTTGACATTGTTACATTTTATAGCACATCTGAAAAACTGATGCATTAAATTAACAATGACAGATGGAGATTTTTCCTGCACAAACTAATACCTTGGGTTTTTAAGGTAAACGTCTTCTAAAATAAATTAGAGATCAGACTGGCTTTTTTTTTTTTTTTTTTTTGGTAAAGTGCCTTTTTCTTGCTGATCAAAATGTGAACACAAGGCAGCATGAAGATAGAGCCAATGGTTGCGCGCGCACACACACACACACACACACAAACACAGCAGCCCGTCACTTCTACCAAGATTAATTTTGAACAAAATCCATTACCAGAAGGTATTTGGTCAAATGAGCTTTTCAAATTAATTCCAACTCCCTCAGTTAAAGTGAAAAATCCATGTACAATCAGTGTTATGGAGAGCCTGCTGCCTTCTGCCTCAGCTCCCAAAACAAATCACACTGTGGAGAAAAATAATGGAGCCGACCACTCCGCCGCTCCCATTTCCTGATTTAAAAACACGAGTATCTGTCAGACATCGCATCTATTAAACATGGAGCTTGAAATGGGCTTGTCTTCAAAGGCCAAAACCTCGGTATAATACAAACACCTGTTAGTATTTTAAGCAACGTAAAGCTGCTGATCTTTTATTCACACAGAAGCAGCACTAACATTTATTTTCTGAGCGTCATAATACAGTCAAGCACATCAAAAATGGTGTGTTGTTGTTGAATATTGATCCATTCTGCTCCAATACACCACTTGGTTGCAACATTTGGACATTTTAAGTTTCTATTCAAGTTGATTAGTGTTTCCTAAAGCATATTAAACTTATTCAAGGTTGTGTTACGAAGCAACAGGGTGCCTCAGGGAACTGTTCTGGCTCCATTTTTCTTTAGCCGCTACATCTCTAATCTCCAATTCAATTCAGACTGTGTAACAGCAGCTAGGCTTGAATTACATCCTGCTATAAACAGACTTTTGCATCTGTCATGTCACCTTTTTGCATGTTGTTGTAAATGCCACCTTATTTTTTTTTATTATTTATTTTCCTTGGCTTTCTTTATTTTAGGCAATTTCACAGGCAATAACATGACAGTGCAATATGACAGAGAAGGCTTCCATTCTTTCATTTAAAATTTTTTTTCCACTCCCACAATCCCACCCTACCTGGAAAAAGATAATTAATTGGCCCTTTTCCACCAAAAGCCCAGGAACTGTATTGCCAGGAACTTTTTTGGGTAAAAGAATTCCTGGCAATTGCGTTTCCACCTTACCCGAAAGTTCGGGGTAATTTATGCAAATCAGGTTGATGACGTAGGGGGGCGTGGCAAAAGAATGTAAGTGCTTGCAATTTTCAGCTGTTTTAAAAAATATACGTATTTTAGCAAAAATTGATGAAAATAAACATTTCTCGTAAAAAATAAACATCGTGAATTGTAAAATAAAATCAAAACCAGTATTATGGGAAAAAATACATTATATTTTTGTTAGAAATTGATGTAAATCCAACGTTGGCATGTGAACCCTAGAGAATACATACATCAAATACCTAAACAAGAAAAAAAATATTGAAATAAATAAGTAAATAAAATAAAATTTAATTTTAAAAAAAGGGTAGGAGATGTCAAGGTTTCATTATTATTATTATTATTATTATTATTATTATTATTATTATTATTATTGTTGTTGTTCATGTCATTTTAGTGACTTCAACAATTTTAAAAAATATTTTTATCTGATCTTTCAATTGCATTTGATACTTTGGGAGATCCATAAAGTATATCTTATCTTATCTTATCTTATCTTATCTTATCTTATCTTATCTTATCAGACAATGTCCTTAAATATCCGGTCTGGTCAATAACCCAAATATCTTCAGATCAATGTAGAAATAAAACAGAATTATTCACATTTAAGGAGTTGGAATCAGAGAACTTTGGTTACCCACATGGTCTTGGTCAAGTCCAAATAGTCATATGGTCAACTGATCAATTAATCGATTGCTTGTTGCAGCTCTATTACTAGAATCTTGCTGTGAAAATGAAATATTGGCGTTCCTTGCTTTTGGAGGCTTGGATATGATCTGCAACTGGCTGCTCAGTTGTTATTGATTCCCTACGTCTGCTTTTTAATCTACATTGTATATTGATTGAATTCAATTGCATGTGTATTCATAATGATTATAAATAAGTGTATTTCTTAGCATTTTAGCGTCTCTGCCAAGTGCTGTAGCTTGGGGACAAGTTAAATCCTCCCATTATGAGCTGAATAGGCATCACTTAGATTGATCACCTGTGCATGCTATAATGCCACTGAGCTGCTCACACCTGTTGCTAATTGATTAGCTTATCGGTTGGATTATTAAATCATGAAATCCAGTGAGGTGTGTGCGCTGACTGACCAATGCAAGGAGGAGATGTCTGAGAATTTTCAACCTCCAGTGCTCTTGGACATTAAAAGGTGCAATAAAGGAAATGGAGCGTGGCTCAGTTCAAGATTTGGTGCGCACTCGGTTCATAAAGCACCATTTTATTATAAGTGTAGCCACTGCAAGTAACTCCTTCTAACTCTACCTGTGACCGCTGCATGCTTCTCAAAAATTAGGGTAATTAAAACAAAGAGACGTTTCAGGCACAGGGGAGGCTATTGTAGGATGGTCATGCTCGACACTGAAAATAAACCTGTTTTGCAGGATGCTGTGGGATTTTACTTCTTGCTATAAGATATCCACACATATGTTTTATCCAAACCTGTAGGAAAAGTATCTTCAGCAGATAGTGTAGACTGAAATCCTTCCTCATACGTAGGCCTGTACATTATCTATGAAAATATATAGTCTGGTCAAACCGGGCCCAGCAGGTTTGGCAGCGAGTGAGCTCATGGATTTACTGTACCGATGTCAGTCATAAAGAAAAAAAATGACATGTTCCGCTTGGATAAACATATTTAAAATATGAGATTATGTGGCTGTGGTTTTTTGTGGTTACTGTAGACCTCCAGGCTTTAGATGTGGGCTCGGTGCAGCACACCCCTGCCAAAATCACATGAACTCCCCCTCATGTATCATCGCTTAATTACCTCCCAGAGGGACTTTACTGTGTGTTGGGAATGTGAGGCCAAGAAATAAAGGACCTGATAGAAGCAGAGGAGAACAAGGAAAACGCATGACAGAGTCTGCTCCTATGATCGAAGCTAAATTGCTGACTGCGCTTAATATTTATTAAATATACAGTATATATATATCTAGGACCACTTTTTTCATGGTGTGGTGGAATTCCCTGAAGGGAAAAGTTAAAGCTCAAGCACACAATCTTTTTTTTTTTTTTTTTTTTTTTTTTTTTTACGCTAGAAGAAGAATGGAGCCCAACCCAGATGATGTTACCAGTGCACATTTCTGCAAACCAAGACGTATTGCCTTTCCTCAATGGGCAGGAGGTGACTGGGGTCTGAGCCATAAATACAAATCCCAGGACTGTTCACATCCTGACATCCGTAAGTTTTTAGGTTTAGGCAATAAAAGCACTTTGGTTAGGGTCAGGAAAAGCTTGTGGTTTGGTTTGAACACTACTAAATACATTGTGAATCATTTTTTAATCACATCTATATGGACTATTTTGTAGCTCTGGGTTCTTTCCTTAACCCAAACTGAGTGCTGCCGGTGCTTAAAACAACTATAAAAACAGGCCACAAATAGGACGTGAAGGTAATTTCATAAAGGACACAGTTAACCCTTTAAGCAACAGAACTGAATGGAACAGACCATAATAGCTCCAGATAGAGTTCTAAATCTTGTTTCCACCTTCCACCAATAGATGGACGTATGCCCCTTCAATCCTAACACCATTTCAGAACATGTTTCTTTTTTAAATGAAGAAGAAAATCCATTTTTAAGGCATGGTCCTGAGCTGGTTTAGCAAGAAATTAAATCTTATTTAGTTTTCGTTTGGCTAGATAAGGACAGATTTGGCTTCTCTGGTGTTTGGCAAAGAGGCTACTAAAACGTACAGCTTTTAATTTTTTTAAACTAATGTTTAAGTTAATTTACTTTATCCAGTCCACTTTATTTCTATCACAAATTTAAACCACAAGAATGTGTCCAAAGTGCTGCACATCATAAAAACAATGAAACAATTAAGACTAAAAACAATAAATAAGTACGAAAACTACAACAATACTTTAAATTAAACAATAAAATCAAATAGTTAATAGTACTAAAATCAATAAAAATGAATAAGTAAATGAATAAAATAACCAGGAGGACCAGGCAACTCATGCGGTGTTAAAAGCCAGAGAGAAGAAGTTGGTTTTAAGACGAGACTTAAGGATAAGACGACAAAAAAACAGGAACACAAACACAAACAAATATTCCATGTGATTGTCCTGATTATCTACCACTTCTCTTTTATATTTCAATTTTTTATGTATAGTGTGTTTACTCTTGCATTCTATTTTTATTCTTATATTATTATTATTTTTTTTGTCATGCTGCTGTGACACAACAACATCCCAGTTTGGAATCAATAAAGTCTATGTATGTGTGTGTCTATCTATCTTTGTAAATATGTTCAAAGTTCAATTTTTCCACAAGTTTCATTATCCAATAGGGTCACCGCTCTGTGATGTCACAATATGCAAATTACATACTCCCATTATAAACTTTGGGTCATACTCGATGTTTTTCTCATTTACCGTCTGCCTTTATCTCCAACCACTTCCAAGATGCAGCTTTTTGAAATCTCGATATCAAAACTGAATCCGGTGCCTAAAGGGTTTCAAAACACATTTGGTCACATACATGTGTCTCCAAATGACATGAAATGGAGTTTTGATCCATAACTGCTGGGACCTCTGCAGAGCCATTTTACTCGGGTCGTGGAGCCTCATGCATCAGTTCAGTATTTTTCCATGGTTTAGCTCTTACACATGGTTTAGATGTCCACATTCTTTTGGCTACGTATCGAGGACATTACAGGAGAGTTACATGGCACCAGAACAAATGCACTGGAGCTACAGATTCTCCCCTCAGGCACAGTTTTCCTCCAGGATGCAGGGCTGAGTTGTACACAAACAGACACACAGAGTTTTCCATCAGGGTGATGGACTGATGTGTGCTCAATAAATTGGCATCTCAGTGGAGCAGCGAGATGAAGTGTCGTTGAGGGAAGAGGTTATTTGTCATAGGCAGAGCGATTACAAGCCTCACTATGACTCTCTGTCTCCATTTATGTTTGTCTATATGTCGATCTTTCACTCTCTCTATGTTCTGCTACAAAACTAATTCTCTCTATGATTCGCCCTCCACCCCGTCTCTGTCTGTGTCTTTTATGAGCTCTGCCAAAACTTATACACTTTCCAATGTGTTCCAGATCCACTGCACACCATAAAAAACAGAGGCTGTCTGAATGGCAAGCAGAATATATAAATCCCGATGAGTTTACAGATGTTTTCATGAAAAACTAATGCTTGAGAGCAGACTAGTTGCAGTTTATGGATGCATTGGCATATCAAAAGGATGCAGTCGATGAAAGAATGGGATCAGGTGCTGAATGTTTTAACCCGATCCATCATTTACCAAAAATCATCGACTGATATAAAATGTTTAGTTTATTTTATTATGTTGTGGACAATCCCAATTAATTAAATATATCAATAACAGTAAAAAGGGCATGGCTAGTATCCTGCTGTAGGCCCCCTAAAAATCCTGTTGATCCACTAATTCATATAAGTAAATGGTGTAAAATGCAGTTATTCGTCTTTTCATGGTCATCAGATATGACCATATTTGGATGTGCAGAGGCTCCATAGTTACCATGGAAACACCCTGATCTTCTACAACATGGATTCACCAGTAAAACCCATGGACTCGGATCAATCGGTACGTTTCCATGCACAGCTTAGCTCGATTATTCAGAATAGCTCGACGAAGGACTTCGGTGAAGTTTCGGGAGAACTCCGGGTTTTCATGCATGGTTGAAAAGTCGAATTATTGTTCCACTCCTCTACACTGGGTGGCGCTACGCCTTCTTTGGTGCTATTATGCTTCTGGTGGTGGATAAATGTAACAACAACAAACAGAAGAAGAACAGTTGCTTGCCAACCGGGAAGAAAGATGGATGACTAC
>JAQQZY010000001.1:39855763-39866908 GCA_030068375.1 Ostorhinchus rueppellii
GATTGTAGTAGTTCAGTATTTGGTCTGAAATTCTAAAGAATTGAGTCACATACAAACAATTGGCTCATTTGAACATTTAGGAACACTTTTATCAGCTCAGACTGGGATTTCTGTAGGTGAACCAGAAGTATCTCAATATTATTGTTATCGCAGTGCTGTACATCCATGTCAGATATTGCAAGTTTTGTTAATATTGCCCTAGTTTCCGCTATGTGGAATCAGCTTGACTCGGCACGAGTCAGTATTCCAATGCCCATTTCCATGTCATCTGCTCAGAGTTGCTGAAAAATCACTCATTGTGTGTTATCTCGTCTGAATTTTTACGTCAGCCACCAAAGACTGAACCTCTTCGACCGACCACGGTGTAGTTTTGGGCTGTCATCATGTGGATTAATTAGTGGACCAATCAGTGGTCTGCAGTGTTTATATGTCACGGTTTGGAATCGGTTCCAACATTTTGGAACCTTGGCGGAGGTGGCACTACAAAGGCAGCACCGGGTACCAGATTCCAGGTCCTTTTTCATAATGGAAATGCAAAAAGGTCGAGTCGAGCCGGTACCAGGTAGTGGAAACGAGGCATAAGTACTGAGGATCCACACCACAGAGACAAATGAATCCCAACATTTGAACGCAAATCACTTTTATCACTCTCTATTGTAAACTGATCCCCAAACAATGGGCTGACCCTGTGATGTAAGTAGGCGGGGTCACAAAAAAAATCACCTGATGTTATCTGACAGAAGTCCAGCAGCTGTGATACCTCAAATACAAACTTAGAAAGTGAAACAAAGAATCCTATCTTAAAACATTACCTACTGAGTAATAAAACAATTTATCCTAAAACCTCGATATGTGAATTAAAATAATATTTCAAAATCTTACTGCAGATATTATAAACAGCATCAAGTGACTTCAGAGTCGCACGTGAAACTAAAACCTCCTTCTACAACAGGCTTTTCCTCAAAAAAATCTTTGTTTAGCAGTTCAGTGTAGATTCTCTGACTATGACTCTCTCAGTCTCAGTGCACATTTATCTCTAACATCTGCCTTCAGACGGCTGCAGGATTTAATTGACTGAAAAGTCCACGTGTACAGTACATTTAGGTTGGTGTTACTGATAAAATCCTGTCGGAGTCAGCAGACTGACAATGCACCAAAACCAGACATGAATATGTGATGTCTGCTCAAAGGATGCCTCACTTGATCATCTATTATTAATATCAGTATTTTAGGGCAGTTTTAAACATTCCTATTTAGATAAAGAAATTACAGCTCAAAGGTTTGATACATGTGTTCATTAATGATTTAGAACAATATCCAACATGTCAGTTCAGTTTACTTCTGTGTGCACGGTAGGTTCAATTATTCAGTACTTATTTTATAATTTTTTTTATACGATTTTATTTGAGGTTTTTCAATCCACAAAACCCAGAAATATACTCTTAATAAGTACAAACCAAAACACCCATCACAAAATCAAACTTGAAACAAACAGAAAAGACTGCAGCCCCTCCACCCAAAAAAAAAACAAAAAAAACCCCACATATACATACACATGTACATATACATACATATATGCTATAATACACATACTCAGTGCTTATTTTTTAGGGAACAGTATATTAGACACTCAGTTTCAGTTTTTAAGTTTAGTATAACAAAAGCCCCCCCCCCCCAGAAGTTCGACAAAGTTGAATTGGCCACCGGCTCGGCAGCAGGTTTTAAAGTGGCTGTTTTCTCTAAATAATTCTCACTGAGACGGTTGGCCTTTGTCTCATGACCCCTCCTGCTCTTAAACTTCAATTTGATGAAAGATTTGCCTTAAGAGAGATTACAGTAGCCTGTGGGCATCGAATCACAGAACCTGAGAGTTTAATCAGACAGACGGACGTGGAGGAAAGTTCCCCGACCTCAACACGGGTGATGGTGTCACTGTTTGTTTTTAATAAGAGAGTGAATCAGAAAAAAGCAGACTCTCAGAAAAAAAACATCAAACCAACATTTTATTTATATATTTATTTATTACCTTTATGTAACCAGGAAAACCTCAGTGACATTAAAAATGTCTTTTCCAAGAGTGTCCTGGTAAAGCTGGACAGCAGTGCATGAAATAATTACAGACACAAACTTTCATACACAAACACAAAACATACATGAACAGGTTTTCAAAATGTCTTTGTGTTTTGGTTTGATGCCGTTTTTTCTGAGCGTCTGCTTTCTTCTGTGTATACCACATACTGTTGGCAAACTCTATAGGCTTTATTTTTTTATGTGTGGTGAAAAAAGCAGCAAAAACACAATAAATATAATGTTGACTACTACAATTGAATGAATACAGCGTCCTATTACCGAGAACACAAATGGAAGAAGAAAAGCAGTTGATCCTTCAAACACTGACCAACCACATCCAGGTGTTTCTATAAATGATTCCAGAAACACAGGTTGACTTATTTAACAGCGTCTCTTCTCTAAATCCTTGACATTTGTAGAATATTTTTGCATGAGGTAAAGCTTTATCTTTGTCTTCTTTCCACCCAGGTTCGTTTGGAGTGGCCCACGGATCTGGCCATCAATCCCATGGATAACTCCATCTATGTGTTGGACAACAATGTCGTGCTTCAGATCACAGAGAACAGACAGGTATACAGCGGTTTTTATGCCCTGGATAACTCTTCTGCATATGTATTTCCAGAATTTCCCTGCTTGGGATCAACAGAGTATATCTATCTATATTTAGATATATAAATATACATACATATAATGTTTATGACTAAAATACAGCGATCAATTAATTATACAAACTGAAAAATACTGATAAAAGACTTGAGGAAGAAAGGTAAAAAAAACAAAAAAAACAAAAAAAGGCTGAACTCCATCAACACACACTAATACAGGGCTGTCAAACTCATGCAAGTTCAGTTCCACATTCAGCCTAATATGGTATAAAGTGGGCGGGACCAGTGAAATAATCTAAATAATAAGATAATAACTTTTGTGTGCAAAAATTTTAATGTCGTAATGAAAATGTTTACATTTATGAATTGTACTCAAACATAACATGAACAATTATGAACAACCTGAAAATTCTTAACTAAAATAAGTGCAATCTTAACAATATTACACCTTAGTTTATCATTTATACGAGTAATTCACAAGTTAGAGATCACAGTGGATCTACAAATACACACTTCAATAACAGAATATGATTAAAATTCCACATACTTCTATTAAGAGATTTCAGGTTTTTCCACTTTTTTTAAATAAAAGGCTAGTCTATAAATGAGAAAGAATGAAAAACAACTATTTTTTTAAATTTTTGATTTGTTCATTTTTTCCTATGGTGGGTTCTCAACTGAATAAGAAAAGAACAAATGATACATGGATTATTTTCCACCTGTATTTACCTTAACTGTATTTAACAACAGAAAATGAAACACAACGATCACAAGCGTAATAATAATAATAATAATAATAATAATAATAATAATAATAACGTGTGTTTGTCAGGTGCGGATCGTGGCGGGTCGTCCCATGCATTGCCAGGTGCCGGGCATCGAGTACACCATGGGGAAGCGGGCCGTTCAGACCATGCTGGAGGGCGCCACGGCCATCGCTTTGTCCTACAGCGGCGTCCTCTACATCGCAGAGACGGACGAAAAGAAAATCCACCGCATCCGACAGGTGAGCCTCACACCGCCGTGATGTAGCACGTTACAGTTTGTCATTTTCCCGATAAAATCAAGCGTTTGGCCTCAGTGTCCGACGCAGCTCCTCTGAAAGTCCTTCATAAAGTGGAGGCGGCGCCGTCCATTCTTCAGTCCAGATGAGATGTTCCTGGATCCACTCCCAGTTTGAAGAATTATATCAGCGCCTCAGCCACCGCCACGGCGGGGTTTTATACCAGAAACATCTTTACACTTATGATTAAGAGCGTCGTCTGTCGTCTGAAAACGGGATGTTGGCACTGCAGGTTGTCTTTAAATGGACTTCACAGAGGC
The DNA here is from genome assembly GCA_030068375.1 of Ostorhinchus rueppellii. Taxonomy (NCBI): domain Eukaryota; kingdom Metazoa; phylum Chordata; class Actinopteri; order Kurtiformes; family Apogonidae; genus Ostorhinchus; species Ostorhinchus rueppellii. Next base: position 39,859,762 of record JAQQZY010000001.1, read on the forward strand.
TTTTCTTTTGAAAAGGTGAAAGTGTGTGTGTGTGTGTAAATGTGCCTTTGTAGGTTTCATGTACGGAACTGAAGGATGACGACAGATGTTTACAGAAGATGTTTGAGCTAAAGATCAGAGTTTAGATACAGATGAATGTCATTTATGTAGACCTGGGGGAAATTCATGAACTTCTTTAGATTAGATTAGATCAGATCAGATTAGATTACATGAGATTAGATCAGATTAGATTGGATTCAATTAGATCATATTAGATTAGATTAGATCAGATTCTGTTAGATTAGATTAGATTAGATTAGATTAGATTAGATTAGATTAGATCCAATAGCAGCACAATACTGGATAAACACAAGAAATACCACAAGAAAACAACAATAAAATAACTCTAAAAAAGAGAAACATTATTTTTTTAAATGTCAATTCACATAATAAAGTACTAGTAGAAACAAAGGTACAAGTAACAAGATAATAATAATAATAATAATAATAATAATAATAATAATAATAAATAGCTAATTTTCTTTGATGTATGGATATTGTATATTGATTTATTATAATTACAGTTAATAATGCAACTATCAATGAACTATAATAACTGTAATAACCTTTGAATTTATTTGTTTTCATGAGCATTTAAATTAAACACATTGAAAATTGCAAAATACAGTGAATAATTTTACAATAAATGGACGATAAATCACTTAAAGGTTCAACAAGGAGAAAAAAATGATTTGGGAGCTGCCACAAAAGTAGCATCAGGTCTTTTTTGAACTCATTATCTGGATGACATGAACTTATTCTTAATAGCGGGATGATTATTCTAATGTCATGAGGAAACAGTAGGTCATTTCCGTGCTGGTGTTTAATGTTCCGTGGTTTGTTCTTATGTTGAAAAGGTTCCTGTTGTGTTGCTTTAGTTGTTTGTTTGTGTCGGCAGAATAAATGTCATCGACTTGTGAGCTATAGATTTGCACTTCAGTCACTTTGCTCAGGTTATTTAAATCACTGTTGGAGTCACTTTGGGTGTTAAAGCTGCACTTAATTAATCATGCTGTTATTTGTGGGATGAGAAACAGGAAGAAGTTTAACTGGAAGGAGCTGAATGTGTGTGACTAGGGGTGTGCATTGGCAAGAATCTGGCGATACGGTACAATTCACAATACAAGAATCACGACAGGATATATCACGATACTGTTAAAAAGGCCATTTTTTGTTTGTTTCTGTTTTAAAAAATGATTATTTCCTTGAAGAATTGAATTACACCAGAAAAACAGAAATACTAAACATTTTTATTTGACCACAACAGAATCTAATGCTGCGTCACAAAATGTTCCTGTGTTAAAACTTAAATGATATTTTACAGTCATTACAGTTTAACATCCTGCTCAAATGTTCATATTCTATTAGTTCATAACATAATTTTTGTGTGATTCCAACAGAGGAATGGTAAAAAGTGCTGTTAGGATGCTTCAAAGAAACATTATTGAATAAAACAGTGTTATATAATAAAAGATAAAATATAAGCAATAAAGAAAAAACAAAAACAAAGATGAACTTCTGCTATATTTGCATTTGAATAAATACCTAAAAAATATCGATACAGTACTTTTTAATATCGACATCGCAGTATATTGCAGAATCAATATTTTCTAACACCCCTATGTGTGACTGTGTAATAGAAACTCGCCATGCAGACCCAGTGCGACTTTTACATCAGTTGTGCCTGTATTTAGTATTTTTCGAATAAAGTCAGGTATTCGCCTATATTTAATTTACAGATCGTGTAGATGTTCATGAAATCTCAGATAAAACTGGAAATAAAGTGACTTTTTCATCCAAATCTGTCATTACCTGATCATAAATCCAGTGTGTCCATCCACTGTCATTGATCCAACTCCATGGGTTTTACTGGTGAATCAGTGTTCGACAAGTTGCCTATTTTGTTAATTTTTCTTCAGTTTTGTTCAGTTTGTGTCTTATTTTGTTCACGTTTATTATTTTCTTGACTAATTATTAGACATTCTCTTAATTATATTAATGATTTCAGCTGTTTTTCTACATTTTGCTGCTTACTTTTTCTTTTTTATTTAATTTCAGTCACATTTTTTTCCACGTTTTTTTTATTATTTTGTAAATGTTTTATTAATTTTTGTCCATGGTATTTATTATTAAATCCACACAAACCTAGTGTGTCCATCCACTGTCATTGATCCAACTCCATGGGTTTTACTGGTGAATCAATGTTGGAGAAGATGACTGTGTTTCCATGGTAACTACAGAGCCTCTGAACGTCCAAATGGGTCATACCGGATGGCCATAAAAAGATGAAAAACTGTATTTTACACTAATTATTTACACGTATTGATATGATTAATGGATGAACAGGTATTAAACAGTTTAGATCAGGAGGTGCTTAAAGACTTAAAGACTAAATGCAGGTTAATATTGTTCATTTTATCCTCAATTTATAAGTATTTGTTCATTTTTATACCACATTTCAAGGTTTTTGGTTATTGTTTTCCTTCATTTTACAAGCATTTTTCCTACTTAATCCTCATCTTACCTGTTTCTTCATATGTTCATGTTCTGTTATGAGTAAAAATGTGACCCTGAAAAGATGACAAACTATATTTTACACCAATTATTTACATGTATTGACAGAATTAGTGGATGAACAGGTATTAAACAGTTTAAATCAGTAGGTGGTTAAAGACGTAAAGACTAATAAATACAGGTTGTAGATATTATGTAACAATGAACTTTGCTCATTTTTCAAGTATATTGTTCATTTTATCCTCATTTAAGGTTTTTGGTTATTTTTTACCTTCATTTTACAGGCCTTTTGTCCTTCTTAATCCTCATCTTTCCTGTTACTTCATATTTTCATGTTCTGTCATGAGTAAAACATGAAGGTGAAAAGATGAAAAACTATATTTTACACTAATTATTTACATATGTTGATATGATCAGGATTTATTAACATCAGTAGATACTTTTAGTCACCAGTGGTTGTTTTTAGGTCTTTATGGGTTAAAATTACAGCGGAGAATTTTTAATGCACAACATGACCATTGTCTCTTTTTGCTATTCAAGTTTATTTCAGGTGTGTCTGTATGTGTAGACGTCATGTTGAGCAGCAAAGAATCTGATTTAAACTGAAAATGTCGATTGAAGGAGCAGATATGGACTGTACTGTCGGCCTCACTCACACTATATCTCTGACGAATCAGCCTTTTGTTTTCCCAAGATAATGATAATTACAGTAATTCACTTTTCATGAGAAAACAAGCTCGGTTATCAACATAACTGAATAATGTGATCTCAAGATTATTTGTTTATTTATTTATTTATCTTTAAATGAGCGAGCCCCATTGGTTTCATGTATACATCAGGCTGTTTTTTTTTTTTGCTTGTGTATTCTGTGATATTCTATTTTTATTTGACATACACCTGTTTTTTCTGTCTCCTTTAGGTGTCGACTGATGGAGAAATCACCCATCTCGCCGGAGCCTTGTCTGAATGTGACTGCAAGGTACGAAAAAATGGGCTAATTTCACATTTCACACCCGTGGTTTAGATTTTTATCTACACTTCCATTACACAGACACAGTAGAGGAGACTAGACAGCGGCATGGATAGGATTAGAGGATTAAAAGCAAAGTTACAGATCATTAAAGCTGGGTGGAAAATGGAATATATGAAGATGAAATAAAGGAGGATTTTTCCAAACTTTGTCAAAGTTTTAAAAAACCGTCCAACTGATCCAATACTGGGGAGAAAAAAGGTGAAATTAATAACATTTTAAAGCTTTTAATTTAATAGTAAATGTTAGTGAAAACATACAATCCATCATGAAAACATACAATCCATCATCAGAGCTCTATGGAAAAGGATTAAAGCCACTGGGAAAAAATGTAGGTGTTGTTTTTGGGTTTTTTTATTATTATAATTCTGATAAAAAGTTAAAAATCTCGAAATTCTGACTTTTAAAAAATATTTGTTATTGTTATGAGATTAAAGTCAGAATTCTAAGGAAAAAACGGCTGAATTCTGAAAGAAGTTAGAATTCTGATTTTAATCTCAATATTCTGACTTTAATCTCAGAATTCTGAATGCTTTTGTTATCGTTCTGAGGTTAAAGTCAGAATTCTAAGGAGAAAAATTGGCTGAATTCTGACTTTTTTCCCCACAGAATTCTGACAGGAATTTTTTTTTTTTTTTTTTTGCAGAATTTGGATTTTTTTCTCAGAATTCTGATTGTTTTCAATGTTTTTATTATTATTATTGTGACCATGTGACCCTTAGTGAGGATAAAACAGGTTCAGAAGGTAAATGAATAAATTATTGTTCTGCGATTAAAGTCAGAAGAAAAAAGTTTGAATTCTGACTTTTTTTCTTCAGAATTCTAACTTTTTTCTCATCATAATAATAACAGTTAAAAAATATTGGACCTTAATTAAAAAAAACTTTCCCGTGGCTCCAATCCTCTTCCATAGTAATCTATCAAAATTATTCCTGAAAGTTTTATCTTAATTCAGATTTATTTCTTAGACTCCAATCATATCTCCAGTGTTTGGGAATGGATCCTATGAAGCAGTAAATCACTTACGGCTGCACAGGAAATACATCAGTGATATTGGATCAAATCATTAAATTCAGTAGATGTTCCTGTGCGGTTGGCGTCCCCCTGTCCTCTCTGTCCTCTCTTAAACACATCCAGTAGAATTATGGGCGTCTTCCTGTCCTCTCTGGGCCTCTCATGGTGTTGTCTTTGTCCGACCTGCAGAACGACGCCAACTGTGACTGCTACCAAACAGGAGACGGATACGCCAAAGACGCCAGACTCAACTGTCCGTCGTCGCTGGTGGTGTCTCCGGATGGGACGTTGTACGTGGCCGACCTGGGAAACATCCGAATCCGAGCCATAAGACGCAACCAACCACCTACCGGTACGTGTATGTCAGGGTGTCAAACTCATTTTAGTTCATTTTAGTTTTTTTCTACACTGTAAAAAGTAAAAGATTGAATCGACTTAAATTTTTTTCTTTAAGAGGTCACGCATAAATAAAAAAAATTAGTTGAGTGAACTGAATTAAATTATATTGAATGGAATTTAATGTAATTTAATTTGGTTCATTTTTTTTTAAGTCGATTCAGTCTTTTACTTTTTACAGTGTAACCCATTAGGACCCACTGTGACATATGTGTCACTTCCAAAATGAATGATTCTCGATATTTAACTGTCCTTCAGTGCTTTATCACCATTTATTATAATATTGTCTTCTGTATATTGAGTTTTTCTTTCAATGAAAATCAAGTATTTTCCAACATTTAATTTACTAATCCTGTAGATATTCATAGAAACTCTGAGAAGGGAAGAATAACGTTTGGGTCTTTAAGGGTTAAAATTGAACCCATGTATATTTCTTTCTTTCTTTCTTTAGTTTATTTAAAAGGGGGCAATACAGTTTAATAAAACACATGAGTAAATGAATGGTTGAATGGTTAAAAAAGCCAGAATTAGCCAGAAGGCTAGTTTTTTGTTTTTTTTTTTTGTTTTTTTAATTAACAATACATATATACACACACTAATGCACAGATGCACAAACATTACAGGATGAAATATAATTATAACATTAACATCACATTATAGAACAACAGATAAGTAACGAACAGTATTACAAGAAAAAAGGTAAGAAATAAAACAAATAAATTTAAAAAATAAATCAATAAAAATTTTAAATAAATAAAGAGGCTTGTGGTAAATTAAACAACAAGCAACATCATATGTTTTACACAGACTTCTTATTTGGATTATTTTGGGATTCAAACTTTTATCAATGGTTTCCAAATAATCCAGCGGTACAGCTTTAAAAACAAAAACACTTGGTTGTTGTTGTTTAGAAAATTTGGAACAATGAATATGAAATGTAGCTGTAGTTAAGAGTAGGTGGACTGCATATATTTTGTCTTGAAGGCTCGTTTTCATCTGTAGTCCTCTGGCCGTGATGTAAAAAAGCAATAAAATACATCAACAAGAGAAAGATGTTTGATAGGATACAAACATGAGACAACATATAAATATACATGAGAGCACAGAACATACAATACCTATACAATATAATATCAAATACATATTCAAACACAGAAAATAGGACATCCCAACATAACATTTGATAAAAACATTTCAACTGGCCTGTTTTTTAGTGTTGACAGCTGTATGTGTTGATATATTTGTAAACAGTATTTTTCTCCTCCTTTTTTGTTTCAGTTATTTTATTTTTAATTTTTTCGTGGACTTGTTTACACTGGGAGGCACATTAATAAAACACCATCACCGCAGCGAACGACTACACCATCATTTTTTCCACACATTTTTGGGTCAATTTTAAAGAATCCTGAAACATCCGTGTTCATGCCAGGTCTGGGATGCATTGGATACGTACTGACATGCTCTTTACATCAAACCGTCCTTTTTGAACTGGTCAATAAGCTCATATACAGTAGATGCATTACAAGTGCTTCATAAGTGTTTTTCTGTGTGACCTCATCAACACTTTTTTCTTTCCAGCATTTATTCATAAACATGTTTTAAGCTCTTGACGTGTCAGTCGCTGCTGAAGTGTGTGTTTCGCAAAGAGAGCCAATGAAAACAAATAGTCATACTGACATTTAAGTCAATTGATTCATGCCGCTGTAATTGACAGAAAACACTCCATCACTCCACTTAAAAGCAACGGTTGCCTTCAAGCAGCAAAGTGAATTAAATGTGCAAAGGAACATTACACTTCCAGTCAGTGTGAAGGGAATGCACACACTATGGCTCAGGCTGCAGAGTGGCTTCTTTATCGGAGATCGAAGATGTTTTCTGCACATGCACTTACAGCTGGACTTTTCTATTCACATATTCTAAGGATGGGAATCACTCTCTTTATGTTTATCCCAACCCCAAAAGGGGTGTTGTTTTTGGTTCAGTTTGTATTTTGTTTGCAAAACTATTTATTGAATTCATACCAAGTTGGGTTTATAGACTGAAAGTGATCCAGCATAGGTGTCATTACATTTTGGGAAAAATTCATTCATCTTCTATACCCGCTTTATCCTCACTAGGGTCACGGGGGTCGCATGGAGCCTATCCCAGCTACTT
>JAQQZY010000001.1:39867008-39877908 GCA_030068375.1 Ostorhinchus rueppellii
AGGATCGCCCGGGAATCGAACCCGGGTCCTTCTCGCTGTGAGGCACGTGTGCTAACCACTGCACCACCGTGTCGCCCCGTTTAAATTTCACACGTCTATAAAAACATTAATTTTGTTTCAACTGACTCGGTACATATATCGAGGCAGTTGGCATACAGACATCAGCACACGCATAGACATGATGACATCAGCTGGATCGATGCCAAAATGAGCTACAATATGTGTGAGGGGCGGGGCTTGTTGTGCCTGGAACCACGTGTTTTACTTCAGACCACATTTGTTCTATATGTGGATCCTGGACTCAAACCAGTTCTCCACCCTTGGCTGTTCGTATGTGGGTAGTGGCCCCTTTACTCTTCAGGCTTCAACAGGGGTAGTGATCAAAAAATACTGTGATACTCGCTGAGACAAGAGGCGGAGTCACTGGATTCTGGAATCAGGAGTCAAGTACAAAGAACATGATGCAGCAGTTGACTGACTAGCACCAGGAAGTCTGAGCTCTGATCAAAGAACATGGATAAAACCCACATTGGTCCAAATGTCCAAACATCAGGATGTTGATCCAGTTCATTATTGGCTTTGGGATCAAAACATGGTGATGTTATGTCTGACCATTTTTGTATTTGTTCCTGTATTTTTTTGTTTGTTTTGTTTTGCTTTTTGTTTGTGAACCTTGGGGGGATACTTTACTTTTTTTTTAATGTGTATATGTCTCTATGTTACATGTTTGTTGATAAAAAACAAACTCCAAAATAAAGTTAAACATAAAAACATGGTGATGTACCCCCCCTCCACCCTATGGCCTCGTCTCCTGGTCTGCTGTCCAAGAACAGCAGGTCATTCTGGGCCCGAACTAGATGGAAACAGGCAGATAGAAACATCCCAAGTCTAAACATTCATACATACACCTGGTATTTACACAGAATAGTCTATTATTTTATTTTTTCTAACATGTAGCTACCATGGGTCCTTTTTAATTGTGTAATCTCTAACAAATTTTCTTTAAACGAAGGTTCTATTTTGTCTTCTGTTCTATATTTACTGAAATGTAACTTAATATCGCTTTTTTAATGCATTTCTGCTTTTAAGTGAAGCTGTAAACATTTTAACTCAACAAATTACATACGTTTTCACAAAGACATGAACTTTTTTAATACGACTACACGGTGACGACTACAATGGTTTTAAGGTTTAACTTTATGTATTCACCGATCGGCTATTTTCCATCGGGCTACATCTTTTCTGTCATTTTTCCACTTTTCAGATTCATCTCACAGGTCGGATTGGACCCAGTTTTGGTCCAGGGGCCGTATGTTTGACACCCCTTCACTAATATCTGAACATGACCTCTGTAAACCATGTGTATCTGTGTTTTCAGGGTCTTTAGCTTCAGGTCCCAGCTCTTATGAAGTGGCGTCTCCAGCGTCTCAGGAGCTGTATGTGTTCGACACCAATGGAACGCACCAGTTCACCATGTCGCTGGTCACTGGGGACTACAAATACAACTTCAGCTACAGGTTAGTAAGATAAAATAGGAGTTATTATGCGGAGTACAAGCATAAAAGATTAAAATTCAGAAAGCATAAGCAGTGTAAAAGTAAAACAAAAGTATAAAAGCAGTGTAAAAACAATTAAGACAGTTGCACAGTGACTGAGGGGTCCTTTACATGATAACGCTCAGGGCTGAAAAACACAAAATATTTTATGGGATGTCCACATCGTTGAGATCAGGGGTGACAAACTCATTTTAGTTCAGGGGCCACATTCAGCCCAATTTGATGTTAAGTGAGCCGGACCAGTAAAATAACAGCATAATACCTTGTAAATGACAAATTGTCCTCTTTCTTTTAGTGCAATAAAAAAAAAAAATTAGCTTTACAAACTATCCTTTCCCAAAAAAAACAAAAAAACTTGCATTTTGTAAGAAAAAGAAGTTCAATTTTAACAAAATTATGCTTCAACTGATCATTTAAACGTGTGTGACACACAGTGTTACGCTAACATTTCAGTAACGGGCAGAGTATTGTTAAAATTTAGTAACTTTTACAGTAACTAAGTACATGTCAGCTTGTTGTTGACCAAACTCACAGATCACAGTGGATCTACAAACACACAAACGATTTAGTAACAGGCAGAATAGTGTTTAAATTGCACATAATTTTCTTTAGACATTTCAGGTTATTCACATTTTATTGTGAAAGCGTAGTTTTAAATGTAAATATTTTCATAGTGCAATGTTATTTTTTCCCATTAGACCAAAAAGAACATTTGTGCTTGTCATTATTTATAGATTATTTTGTTATTATTCTACTTGCGATCACATCGGTCTTTATCTGGCTCCTGAACCAAAATAAGTTAATTCACAACTTTATCCTGCGGGCCACGTTGGACCCTTCAGTGGGCCAGTTTTGGCCCCCGGGCCACATGTTTGACACCCCTGGTTTAGATGGTAACAGTGTTTTGGGGGTTGAAAATGCAAAAAAGTGAAACCACCTTAAGAGTGGAAATCTTAAAAACACTCCACCCTCGCCTCACCGTGTGAAGGACGAAAAACGCAAAACTGTGTATCTCGTCACATAAAAATGATACAAGTATGAGACAGGACCAAAAAACAAGTAAACAACATGTGGAGCCTGTGGCGGAGGTTCAACTGGGCCTAGCCGCTGGAATTTACATCCAAAAGTCCTTTAACAACTGATAAGAATCCTGATACAGAGTCGTAGAGAACAGAGGCTGATGTCATCTCATTCTAAGTCAAGCAGCTGTGATCCTCAACTCTATATAAAACCCTAAACTGACAGTGTTTACATCTTATCTCCTGTGATTAATAATCCTGTGTGTGTGTGTGTGTTTAGACGTGGATCTAAAGTAAGAACACATTATAGTTAACTTCTAAGCAAACACATGTTTCCTGTCTTAAGCTTAACCCTTTCATGCATGAATTATGAGAACATTTTTGAACCAAAGAAACATGTATTTACTGATGAACTTTAAAATAAAAACATTTTAATGCCACTATTCTAATGTTTTCTTACATTTTAGAATACTATAATACTAGCCAGTACTTAATTCATGGAGATAATATGCAACAAATAAATAAAACTTTTTGTTGTTAATTACAGTCGTATAATGCAATCCAATCAAACTTTATTTATAATGCACTTTAAAACAACCACAGTGGACCAAACTGCTGTACAGAACACTAGAAACACAATACAAATTAATTAAAAATCTATATATAATGACAATATATAATCACTGTATAGTATAACAATAACAAGTAACTGATTTACACTTAAACAAGATCAGGTTTATCAGGAACAGTTAATTTTCAGTAATATTATCCATTGCAGTGTTTGGGATGATGCATATGTGTTGGCTGATGTGAAACTAAAACAACAAAATCCATGAATTTACAAGAAAACTGTAGAATAACTGTCCACTGTAGTGACCAGTATGCATGAAAGGGTTAACACACAAACAAAAGGTTTAAACTATAACAGGTCAAACAGAAATCCTGCTCACAAAGAACTCATAACTAACATTATTGAAATAAAACACATGAAACAATTTAATCCTATAATAAACCTCAGTGTCTGAATTAAAATAATATTTCATGTGGATTTGATCTGAATTAGTTTCCTGTATCTTTGCCAGATTTCCTTACACACTCGAATTCTCACTTCTGTTCCTGTGTAACTTCTTCTGCTGTTAAACCATTAGCATTTTCTCTTAATTTTCAGCAACGAAGAGGATGTAACGGCAGTGACAGACAGCAGTGGGAACACCCTTCGCATCCGCAGAGACACTAACAGGATGCCGGTTCGCGTCGTTGCACCAGACAATCAGGTAAAAAGAACGGTGATATTTTTACTTTTTAATTTTTTTCAAATTATTTGTTTTGTAATTTATTTTTGTGTTATTATTTATATATTCATCATTTTTAAATATATTTTTAAAGTATTTTTTTTATTTATTATATATGTATTTTTATTATTATAATTTTCCCATTTATTTCCAATTACAAAACGGTGATATTTAGTATTGAGAGGAATAGACTTGCACTTAAAAATGCACTTAAAGACCCACTGCTACTTTTATGTCAGTTCCCAAATGATATTTTCTGTCTATTTAACCTTCCTTAAGTGATTTATCTCCATTTATTATAATCTTATCCTCTGTATTGTGTGTTTTTGTTTGGGTTTTTTTTTCAGTGAAAAATCATCATTTTCCTGTATTTACTTCACTGATTATGCAGATGTTTATTAAAGCTCAGATTGAACGTGAAGGTTATTATGTCAGAAACATCTTTAAATAACCTGAGCAGCAGAAGACTGACTGAAGTGCAAATCTATAGGTAACAGGTCGATGACTTTAAATGCATTAAACATTTATTCTGCCAACACTAACAAATCACACAACAAAAACAGCAGGAACCTTTTCAACATGAGAACATACTGGGTTACATTAAACAGCAGGACGGAAATGACCTTTTGTTTCCACTCACCATTGAGAATATGTTAATATAGTCCAGATAATGAGTTAAATTGACCCTTAAAGACCTGCTGCTACTTTCATGTCAGTTCCCAAATGACTTCTTCGCTTTATTTAACCTTTCTTAATTGATTTATCACCATTTATTATTATACTCTCCTCTGTATTTTTGCAATTTTCACTGTGAAATATGTATTTTGCTTTGTTTAATTTAACTGCTCATGAAAACTCGAAAAGGTTACTGCGTCAAAACAGAGAAAACTGAAGAAAAAGTGACTTTCTCAGGAAATATACCATTAACTGAACATAAACCCAGTGTGTGTATTCACTGTCATTCATCCACCTCTATTGGTTTTACTGGTGAATCAATGTTGTAGAGCACGGCTGTCAAACTCATTTTAGTTCAGGGGCCACATACAGCCTAATATGGTATAAAGTGGGCGGGACCAGTGAAATAATATAAATAACAGGATGATAAGTTTTGACTGAAAACATTTAAATTCTGTAACGCAAATGTTTACATCTATGAATTGGACTCAAACAGAACATGAACAAATTTGAACATTCTTGAAAGTCTTGTGTAAAATGAATGCAATGTTAACAATATTACGCCTTAGTTTATCATTTATACATGTTTATTATAACGTACAGACCACAGTGGATCTACAAATACACACAATATTAAATAACAGGCAGAACATTGGTAAAATTCCATAGACTTCTATTAAAAGATTTCAGGTTATTCACATTTTTTAAATAACAGGCTAGTCTGTAAATGTGAACATTTTTGTGTAATTTAACTTTTTTTTTTAATTTTTTTATGCTAAAACAAAGAGGAATATTTGCAGATTTCATTATTTATAGGTTATTCTGATAGTATTTTACTGGTCTGATCCACTGGGGTTAAATTGACTGAAAATTATTTGAACGTCCTTGATTGTTCATATCTTCAGTGTCATTTTTGCATTTCACAAATTCATTCCAGGGGCCAGATTGAACCCTTTGGCGGGCCGGATTTGGCCCCCGGGCCACATGTTTCACACCTGTGTTGTCAAGGATGATGGTGTTTCCATGGTAACTAATTGGGTCACATCTGATGAGCATGAAAAGATTAGATTAGATTAGATACTTTTTATTAATCCCCAATGGGGAAATTCAGGAATGACAAACTTGACTTTCACACTAGTTATTTACATTTATTTATAGGATTAATGGATCTGCAGGTATGAAACAGTTTGGATCAGCAGATGGTTTCTGTTTGGGTCTTAAAGGGTTAAATACGTGACATTTTTAACACAACAACCACATATTGTTTTTTTTACGTGCAGGTCATCTGGCTGACAATCGGGACTAACGGGGGCTTGAAGACTCTCACGGCACAAGGTCAGGAGCTGGTGTTGTTTAGTTACCACGGCAACAGCGGTTTACTGGCAACTAAGAGCATCCAAATCGGCTGGACGACCTTCTATGAGTGAGTGGCATGACTTCATTCAGACCCACACACACATCATCCAAACACGCAGAGCTCTGGAAAAAATGAGGAGGCTGCTCCAGGTTTCCAGAACCAGGATGTGCAGATGAGGCCGAGCCTCAGCCCATCTGCATTAAAACAATAAGAGCTACTGTTCGCCCTATAGCATAATTACCGAGGTCAAATTATGACATGAAAATATGACTGACGCAATGATGCTGTGATGCTAACGGTATGTTTAATAATGAATAAACTGATTTCTGAGCTGTAGTACCTCTACTAAGGAGGTTATGTTTTCATCGGCGTTGGTTTGTCTGTTTGTTTGTCTGTCTGTCAGTTTGTCTGTTTTTCAGTTTGTCTGCCTGTTTGTCTGTTTGTTTGTTTGTTTATCTGTCTGTTAGCTACATAACTCAGAAAGTTATGGATTTTGATTAAATTTTCAGGATATGTCTGCTCTGGGTCAAGGAAGAGATGATTAAATTTTCGGCAGAACTTTGAGTCCATCCAAATATGTCAACACTGGGTCCCAGATGGAGAAGAATTTTTCGTAAAATTCTCTCTAAAATGACACTGAAAATGTGATGAAAATGATACTGTCAAACAACTTAGACCGCTGTAAAAAGTCAAACACTGAATCAACTTGAACTTTTTTTTTCCCCAATAGGTCACACATAAAAAAATTAGTTGAGTGAACCAAATTAAATTATATGGAATATAATTTAATTCGGTTCACTCAACTATTTTTTTTTTTTTTTTTATGTGTGACCTATTGGAAAAATGTTCAAGTTGATTCAGTGTTTGACTTTTTACAGTGAATGTTTTAACAGTGAATTTCACTCAGTGGTGGTGAAAGGTGCAAGGATGATAATAATAATAATAATAATAATAATAATAATAATAATAATAATAATAATATAATAATAATAATAATAATAAAGCATACTGTTTCATTTATTTTTCTGACTTTTTGTACCTTTTTTTTAGTGTTCTTAGATTAAAAAAACAAAACAATTTAGTAAAATAGTAACCCTAACCCATACTTCACTTTTTATTTTATTTGCTTCACATGGACACTAATGTGAAAAATGCAACAGAAACTGTATCATAAACATTTGTTTTGTATCATTATAAACCAGAAACCAAATCTCCTTCCACCTCAAATAAAACTTAGTTGACTCTTTGGAACAGATATGGACTATGTTTACCGTTTTTACAAACTAACTGATTATTTCTATTTAATTATAAATTAAATAGAAGTGTTCGGCGTTTAAATACATGCAAGTACAGATATGTACAGTGTTTTAGCTGCGAATGGAAACCAAACGAACTCAGAAAACTGAAGACAAATGACCATTGAAACATAAAAATATGTGCTGATGCCTTCATTTTACCCATAAAGTGTAAAAGCAGTGGCTCCTGCAGCTCCACACCTGCTTCGGCACCACTTCACATCATTTTAAACACTTCTGAGCAAATGGCATCAGGACGCGTTGGGAATCAGTCTGGGAAACCCATCAGTCCGGTCTGAGTCAGAGCAGGGCAGTGTTGAAAATGGACACCTAAAGGTCTGCTGAACCATAAAGCACATTACTGTAATAGCAGCTAATGCATCCTCGCTGTCCTCTGCAGCTACGACAGCGAGGGTCGTCTGACTAATGTGACCTTCCCCACCGGAGTGGTGACCAATCTCCACGGCGACATGTCGTCAGGGGCCGTTGCTGTGGACATTGAAACGTCAGGGAGGGATGAGGATGTTTCCATAACAACCAACCTGTCATCAATAGACTCCTTCTACACGCTGGTTCAGGGTAAGGCGCTTCCACAACATCAGTGTGTGTGTGTGTGTGTGTTTATGTCACTTTTTCATTTCTTTTGGGTTAGTAATTGAAACACACTGTCCCTGTGGAAATGAAGGCTGCGTCTGCGCTGTTCGGCAGTTTCATCATTTGACAGAAATGGGAAAAAAAACACACTTAAACCATTTAGGAGCCGCTGTAATTTATAAGAAAAGAAGTCACAGTGGAAAACAGGCTGATAACGCAGACGTGTGTCAGAATGTAAAAGTCAAAGCTGTTTGGAAAAAAGAAAAAAAAGGGAATAAACATGAACCTGCTGTTAAACATAATTTAAGAGATTTAAGAGATCCAGATTTCAGGTTGATCTCCGTCACCCGGCAGCTGAGATTAGAGTAAACACATTAAGAATGAGTGATTATATGTGCTGTTTTTAGAGTGGGAAACAGACCTGAACGCCATCACTGTGTCCCAGATCTGAACCACACGCCGCTCCGAACATGTACGAAACGTGTTCAACCTCATTCCGAACACATTCTGTCGAGGTGTAAAGTGTAAGAGGAGCTGGAGATCCTGCAGCGCACAAAGGAAACCGATGGGAAACGAGACTTTAAAGGGCATTTTATAGCAGAAAACGGCACAGTGTCCTAATAAAACCACAATTAGTTTGTGTTTTTTATTTTGTTGCTTTTTCAGTTTTCTAGTTTTTTGTCGTTTTTGGGGTAATTATCATGGGAGAAACTGAAAAAGGTCATTATATGATCAAATATGTTCACGAGAGGACACATAAACAAGCATCTACTGTACTTACGACAGAAGTGTGTTTTACTAATTTATTCAAAGTATAGATCAAATAATTACACAATAAACATTATTTATCAATAATTTTAGCATTTAGTTATTCATTTTTATTAATATTCTTATTTTTATGTTATTTCACAAAGCAAAAGTGTATTTTTGCCTCTTTTTTTTCAGTTTTCTTTAATGATAATCACAATTAATACTCCATAAGCAAGTAATATGTGATATAATATTAAAAAAAATTGCATCATTTACATGTGATATGATCCTGTTTTAAGTCCCACCCACATTATTCTACATAGTGGGTAGGATACAGTGTGTTTTATTAATTTATTTAAAGTGTATGTCAAATAATTACACAGTAAACATTATATTGTCAGTAATTTTATCATTTAGTTATTCATTTTTAGTCGTATTATTATTTTTTATGTTATTTCACAAAGCAAAAGTGTATTTTTGCCTCTTTTTCCCACAATTTCATCAGTTTTCTTTAATGATAATCACAATTACAGCCCCATAAGCAAGTAATATGTCATATATTATGAAAAAATTAGCATCATTTACATGTGATATGATCCTGTTTTAAGTCCCACCCATATTATTCTACATATCTTTAGCCTCGTAGCATAATTACCTAAGTCATATATTATATGGACAAAAGTGGTTTAAAATGTGCCAAAAATAACATAGTATTTCTTCTACTTGACTTTATTTTCTTGCAGTCTTATGCAGAAACTGTCAGGAAAAGTTTCTTCTGGTCGGGGTTATTCATATTCCTCCCTCTGCACCGATACCTTTGACTCTATGATCGACAAAGTTTGAAACAGCCCGGCCTTTACACACTCACTGATCCATCCTTCTAATATTTGTGGGTTTTTTTCAAGCAACAGCATGGGAAAAGATGTTGTTTACATTGATTTTGTGAGTTGCAGCTTTGATATACACATAAATGGCAATAACGCCTCCAGCTCTTTTCTAAACCGTGCACAGTGTAAGCGCAGAAAGAAAAGTGCATGAACAAATGTAGATGTTTTATGTTTAGTTACAACTTTTTTGCCTCTGAAAGTCATACCTAACTTTTCCTGTAAACAGCTAAAAACTGTAATTATTTTATCCATTTGGGATGAAAAACAGCTCATGTTTGTATTTCTGAGAATGTCTGGAATTCAGGGATGAAGTGAGCTGTGAACGCCTGCATTAACCCTTTATAAGTTCACTCACTTTATTACTTTCGTGAAAATCTGAATGTTTTTGGGTTTGTTTGTTTTTTATGTAGAAAATTAAGGTCAAGGAAGGTACCATTTTTGGTTCCTTACCCAGGCATGAAAAAAAAAAAAAAGAAAAATGACGTTGCGTTCTAGATCCTCTAATCCAGTTCATTCCTATATTTTCTTTCCTTTCTTTGTAAATTTCACGGTATTTTCAGTTGAATAACCTCTCAGCTGACATATCTGTTTCTGCACAGGAAATCTGACACCTTAGCAACATGGTCTTATTGTTTATCTGTTGCTAGGTAACCCACTTCTGGCCATAGCATCGGAATTGTAAGACTATTGTATTCCAGAATTACTAATATCTCCCAAAATATTAGTCCTATCAACTTGCCTTCCCTTTCATAATATACAGTCACTAAAAATGATTCTTCCACTTTGTTTTCTTCAGTTTCTTGTTCATTTTATGCCTGGTCCAACTAAAGCTCCATTTGTTTGGACAAATATAATGAGAACAACAAAAACAGCTCATAGTAGTTTAATTTAACAGCTGATATCTATCCATTTAACATGTTTTCTTGATAAAAACCAAAATTACTTCAGTTCTTCCATCAGTATCTGTGTCATTGTACTGGCAAAAACAGTGCTTTTATTCATTCACTGTTTGCTTTTCTGTCTGTTTTAGTCACGACACACACAGGAGTTTGGACTGGATTACATAACCATTGTTTTTGATGACTTTTGGTGGTCTCATAATTTTTCCCACAACTGTAGATGCAAGAAAAATGCATATATGGTGAAAGGAGCATATATTTTAAAACATTAGACCAACATGCGTGCTGATCCAGACCCCTGCCCACATCCACGTGATCTGTTTGAACATCAGTCATTACATTAGTACCAGTACTTCATTACAGTAGTACCAGTACTTCAACATCACATTAGTACCATTACTTCATTACATTAGTACCATTACTTCATCATTACATTAGTACCATTACTTTATTACATTAGTACTATTACTTAATCTTTACATTAGTACCATTACTTCAACATTACATTAGTACCATTACTTCATCATTACATTAGTACCATTACTTCATTACATTAGTACCATTACTTCATTACAT
>JAQQZY010000001.1:40090057-40138955 GCA_030068375.1 Ostorhinchus rueppellii
TCCTCACTGAACTTCTGGAGTGAGTTTGCTGCACTGAAAGTAAAGGGGCCAAATAATATTGCACGCCCCACTTTTCAATTTTTTATTTGTTAAAAAAGTTTAAATTAGCCAATAAATTCCGTTCCACTTCACGATTGTGTCCCACTTGTTGTTGATTCTTGACAAAAAATTTAAATTTTATATCTTTATGTTTGAAGCCTGAAATGTGGCAAAAGGTTGAAAGGTTCAAGGGGGCCGAATACTTTTGCAAGGCACTGTACTTTATTTTTTCAAACTGGAAAAAATTTGTTTGACATTAGCTGGAGCCTTGAACACTTTTGAAAAGACATGGACTCCTTTTCTGATCTATGTTCATAATGCAGTCTGTCATGTTTCTCTAGACTGAGTATTTTGTCATACAGTTTCTTTTCGCAACTTTTAAAGTAGGAATTTTGTACTTCTGTTTTGTATTAATTTACTGTTTATTTATTTAGTTCTTCTTTCCTGTGATTTGGTGGGGATGTGTGTGTGTGTGTGTGGGGGGTTTGTTCCCCTTGTTGTTTGTCTGAGTGTTGGATTTTTATTTTTTTATTTTTTTTATGACGGAACTATGTTATTTTTCTTTATGTTAAAAAATAACTAAAAACAATAAACAGAAGTTTAAAAAAAACAACAACTGCATAATAACTTTCAATAACTGCAAAAAAAGCTAAATTAAATTCTGAAAATACAACCTGAAATTTTAACAGTGAATTTTCAGCAATATTATGCCTCAACTTCTCATTTATACATCAGCATTACAGATTACAGTGGATCTAAAAATGAACAAAACATTAAGGAGCAACAATAATATACAGTAGTTTAAATTTTAGAGTTTGGAATTTGAGCTTGTCATTATTTATAGATTATTATGATTATTATGAGCTCAAACTGGACTGTATTTGCCCCCTGAACTAAGATAAATTTGACACTCTTGGCCACTAACGTCTTGCACTTTCATTTCAAAATCATCCTGTGGGCCAGATTGGAACCTTTGATGAGTTGGTTTTAGCCCACAGACCATATGTTTGACACTCCTGCTCTATACCAAAGAAGCATGTAAAACATAACAGATCCATATTCCCCACTCTGCATAAATACATTCACATGAAAAGGAAATGAGCCAACCTTTCCAGTGGATTTGACTCCTTTAAATATGCAAAAATAGACAATGATCCAGGCAGCAATGAGACAGCCAAAGAGTTCCCAGCGAATGCCACCAGCATCTTCAATGCTACCCGTTTTCTCCAAGAGCCTGTGACTGTGGACATAGAATGGCAAATATGGATTTACTTTTTTTTTTTTTTACTAAAGATGCAATATATCTATTCATATTGAACACATATACATTATGGCTAAATCCCAATTCACCCCTTACCCCTACCCCTCCCTTTTTGCGCGTTCACATGAAGGGGTAGTGTTGTCCCGATTCTCAATTAGACAGAGGGGAAGGGCTAAGACAAAGGGCTGCTTACCCCTTGAAACGGAGATTTTCCAGGACCACACTACAAACGAAGGGGTGGGAGGAGTTTCACATAATTCTGTTCGGATCATTGGAAAGATGGAAGTAAGCTCTGCCAAAACGTGTGGCAGTGATGAAAGAAACACACAAATGTAAGTACTTAATTTGTAAACAACTTAATCAGTTGATCGACCGTTTAATGCTGTTTCGGGCGGTGGCTGGGCGATCGTAAGGCCACAGGCTCAGCTGGGAGGAGCTGGGAGCCATGCAGCTTGATCTGAACCTGGGCGGCTGTCCCCGACTGAACTGACGAAATGTATCACAGTTTTGAAAAATATACAAAATGCATAAATGACATGTATATACTAGTACAGATGGATTAAAATCAAGTGATGCTATGGTGATTTGAGGGAAATATGTTAGGGAGCAGATGGTGTAAATACAGCAGACAGGGAGGAAAGTTTACAAGTACACAGGCGTTCCAATTATAGATAGACTTGTGTTCTTGGGAAGTATGTTCTCTGAGACTGTTCCTACCAAGACTGTACTTGCCGAGTTCACAAGACCGTACTCTGCGTTCATGGTATTGAGAAACAGCTAAAATTTTCGCATCTGTTTATAGGGGCATCAATGACTGCTGATGACGTAACAGGCCGCGAAGTGCTGTCCCATTTCATAGGGGAATGTTTCAACCCCTACCCCTTGCAGGTCTGTTTCAAGGGGTAGGGCTAAGGGGTGAATTGGGATTGGGCCTATATTTCTATAGTTTCAATCACAATGAACTCTTCTCACTCAAAGAATTGCTGGCTTGCAGATTGCAGGTGGGTTGCATTGCCAGGGAAACCACTGGAGCAGTTCTCCATAGCATTCCAAGTGTTGTTGCAGGATGTCCAGGGGAGGGACGCTTCGAATGAGTTGAAGAAATAATAAAGTGCCCAGCACATGAGCACATTGTAGTAAGTGGAAAACACAATGGAGATAACAACTGTGGCCAGACCGACACCTGTGGGGTGACACAGAATGACGGGAGAAACATACAGTGAGAGACGGACCCTGCAAACACTTCCTCATTATCATCTGAAGCACAGTGAAGTGATCGCAAATACATTCTCCATGGGATTCAGAGTAGATTATTTGGCCCCAGGATTAAAATTGTGAGTAGAGCACACAAAGACCTTCACACAAATGTAGACAACTGAAAAAGGAGAGTTTGACGCAGTAATCTCTGTTGAATGGCAGCTAAGATAAAGTGGAGCAAACTTGGCAAATAGATGAAAAGCATTCCCAAAGCCACAGATTAGAAATACCTCTGTGTCATTTGTGACTGAACTGCAAAAAGGTGAGACCAAAGTCTTGCAGCAGAAATTAATAATTCAGTCTTTTAACGCCTGTGATACTCAATGTGTCACGTTTCAGTGTGAGCTCTGTGTGTCGTTTCTGTTCTTTTGCGCTTCTCCTCAATGACTCATCAACAGAAGCGTGGTGTCTGAGTTGGAAGGTGCAGAGTCGGCATCAGGGCAAAATTTTAACTAACTAACAAAAGCATAAGTTGAATGAGTTCATTTACAGCTGCAATTGAAACCTTTTTCCAAATTCAAGTTTCTGACATGTTTCCCAGTCTGATAATTTAGTTTTAATATCTGTGATACAGTTGAAAATAGTCTACAAAATAAAATCATCTGAAGTAAATATTTCACTAAAATAAGAAACTTAAATATAATCTGACAGTCTGTTGTTTTTCCTTCTACTTCAATTTCATCATTACTCTGTATTGGCATTATTACGCTATAAAAGTGTGTCACCTGTTTTTTTCTAGAATGTTTTTCAAGAGCACATATTCTTAATTAAATGGCACAGGGTTTTCTCTTTGTTTATAAGAGACAAGCGTAGGACCTTCGTGTCTTTGCACAACACTTAAGCTCTCCTGGTCTAATTTCTCTATCACTCTGGAAACATACTTTTTTAGCCTATATAGACTGTTTTGTGCTTTTTGTGATGAATTGTAATGTAATTGTAATTCTGTGTTGACTTCAGTGACCAGACTTTTTGTGTTTCTTTGAGAATTTTGAAATCATTGTAATAATAGTTTCAATTTCTGAAAAAGCACATCACACCATATCACAATAAAACCACAGCTCAGTTAAAGTACTAGTCATTAATTTAAACGTATTGCTATATAAATCTGCAAAGTATTTCATATTTCTTATATGAAATATAATTCATATATCTTTTCCATTTTTATTTTTTCATTTACAAATCACAGGAACAATTTCCTTTATGTTATTCTTATTCTTAATTCTACCAATAAACACTAAAATGAACCTGTTCATGCTACAATGCACAGTCATGTAAAACAATATCAGCCAATAAAAAGAAGCATTACTGAGGTTCAGACCTTAAAAGAACTGGATACGGGTTTGGGTACTGGTTCATAAAGATGGTATTTGACTTTGAGTATTCTAAATTAAAGCTTTTGTAATGTGTCTCTAGTGCGTAAACTCTAATTTCTGAAAAAACAAAAGAAAACACAATAACTGTGCTACCCCCACTCATGTTATGTAGCATCTTTGTTATTGTGATTTTAAGCATGACTGCAGTGTTGTACGAGTTGTTTAAGTAGTAATGGAACAAAACAAACTGAATGAAAGGAAGTGTCAATCAGGTAAATATTTCTCCACTGTTTTTAAGCAGTGTATGTACATGAAGCCATCTGAAAAATGTGTTTTTGCTGTAATGGAAAGGCTGGAATGCCACGCTCCATGGGATCAATTGTTTCTATTTGGTAAAATGGAAGGACAGCCGGCTGAAAAACAGCCCTGTGTCAACACAACAGAGCCAAATTAAAACCTCTGTGAGCTCCTGGATCAGCGAGAGCCACCACGGTAAATCACTTCCTTTGTTATTCCCTGTTTGCTTCGTTCACTTTCCACTTCTTGCTTACATAGTCGACTGCTCCATTGGTGGACCAGACACTCCCCAGTCATATCAGCCTGCTGGACTCAAAAACAAGGCAGAGCACACAACACCAGGCATCCTCCCCTGTAAGGCCCCACTTCCTCATGGAAAGTTTCCAGCTCCAACGCTAACTTGTGCTCTTTCTGAATTAGTTTGATAGAAACACCTTCACTCATACAAAACGCTCAAGGGACACCTATTTATGTGAATAATAACTATATTCATTTCAACATTTAACTGCTCAAATGTGTTTAAGAAGGTTTCTGTTCAACTTCAAAACCTTTTGCACATTTAAAGCGTACAATGTACATTTGTGTATTGGATGATTTTTTGGGAATATCAAAGCTGAATTAAAAGGAGAACAATAGGGCATAAACTCGTTCAAATACTGATCAAAACTATACATTTTGCTCATCGGCTCAGTCACTGGTATATTTTAATTTACAAATCAATTTTGAGGAGACTTCCTTCTTATTTATGTTCACTGTTAACTTGGAATCATGGCAGTTACAGTCTACACTCAATGAATACTTTGAAACTGTTTGTTCCAAATATAATGGCTTAATTAGTTTTCAGCTCCTCCTTGGAACAAGCTTCAGACTGAGCTGCACCTACAATCCCCCTGACTGTATTCAAAGAGAGGATTAAAACTCTGGAATCAACACTGTTGGTCTGTAAAAGGACACAGCATGCAATATTTGACTGCACCACCATTGGTTTTGATTCCAGGAGACGTTCACTGGATTTAACTCCACAAATAGTTCAGATCCTTTCATGGGTAAATACTGCAGTGGTTAATAGTGTTTCAGCTGGAACAGGTTATTTAACTCTAACATGTAAAAGAACGGACTATGCTAGGATTGATCAGGATCATCAGGTATGTGACAGAAGGTTTCAGGGAGAATGAGACCTCATTTTCACACATGATTTAGCCTCCATAGAGTCCAGACTCTAATTCAGGATGTGATGAAGACTTGATGCAATGGTCTTATTCTGCATCATCAATGATCAGAAATTAATGCAACTATGGATGGAAAAATATTGTGAACCTTATTGTGGCACTATATAAGCATTATGTGGCAAAAAAAGATGTCACAGTGAATGTCTTCTGTAATTAAAACCAAAGATGGTGCAGTCATATATTGCATGTGTGACTTTTTTTGGGCCGAGCAGTGTATAATTATAAAACTGTAATGATGTGACTGTATCACTGCCGTCTTGGTCATGTCTCCCTTGAAAATGATATCCACCATCTCAATGGGACCAACCTGGTTAAATAAAGGTTAAATAAATATTTAAAAAAAGGGATAGAAACCTTGTTAAACCTGCTGTGGTGGACACTTACATAACCACAAAAGATTCAGCTGTTGTTGACATCATTATATATATATATATTCATGTTTTGAATGCATTAGTGAACCTGTAGGTAAAGTCTAAGTAAAATGTCAGCATCTTTCATGTTTTTATTATTAGACATATCTCCTGCATCCTTCTAAGCCTACACCCAGTGTTATGATCTGGGATCACATCAGTTGGTAAGGTCTAGATTCAGTAACACTATGTGTCCAAAAAATTAGGTCAGCTGAACCTGAATATACCAAATGACCAGGTCTGAACATCAGTGGATTTTTTTTCTTTGCTGATGACACAGACATATTCCAAGATGAAAACACTGGGATTCATCAGGCTCAAATTGTGAAAGAGTGGTTTGGGAGCATGAGACATAATTTACAGGCATGGATTGCCCCCCCCCCCAGAGTCCAGACCTAAACCCCATTGAGAAACTTTGGCATGTGATGGTGAAGACTTCATCCATTAGATCTCACTGAGGCAAAAGATCATCTAAGCCACACAATCCTGAAATAATAATCATTGCATTTAATCATTTCATTTTTTGTCTGATTTCATTAATTACATTTCATCCACTTATTCTGATATAAAACAGAGCATCCTGCAGGAAATGTAGCATATTTGTTGATTTTAGTCATAGACAACAGTGAGCATGTACATCTCTGCTCACAGCTGTTGTGAGCTCATATCAAGCTCACTGAGTTGCACAGTTAAATCATTCAAAAGAACATACAGAGGAAAACTACCTGCTTTTGGCCCTTGTTTAGCACAGAGCATTAACCAGGAAGAAATGAGCGAAAAATCAACGGACGGACCCATACGTTTTGACCGGGTAGATAATCTCTGTCTTTAAAAAGAAAACTTTGGAGAAAAATCTTGAGTTAGAATCAGTCAGACAGCAATGGAAAGTCACACCCAAAGCAGTTATTGTTGATGGCTGGGCTCTTGTCTGATTTAGAGAGTGATCAGCTGCAGGGTAACTACCAATCCTTTCGCAAACACCTCATGATTTTTTTTCCCATTGCAGGCTATAAAAAACAACCAGTTAAACTGATGCACATGATGCATTTGCCTGATGTTTAAAGAGGTTTGGTAGATTAGGAGCACATTACATTAGTCACCCATAATTAAAACAATTATATTTACATTGGATCAGATTCAAGTATATTGTCTTCTTGGTTCAGATAATCGATTAATTAAAAGCTGACCATTCATTTGATTTAGGTAAGTGCACTTGAAATTTAAAGTTAAGATAATTGTATTTTTACAGCCCAGTAAAACAAATGCCTCAAGGTGCTTTATAATACACTGTTGCCCATAAATTTGGAACAAAATGTTGAGATTACCACTTCTCGTGAAATGATTTAGATAATGTGATTGTTTTCCTTGATAGATAAAGTGTAACAGGGACTCTGTATATAACCATTGTATCTGGTCAAAGGTGAGTACTGGTGTGTAGAAGTAAAAAAAAAAAAAAAAAAAAAGGAAGAATGTGTCTGAAAACAAAAATTAAAAATTTTACGGGCAACAGTGTATGTAAAACAGTCAAACAGGCCCTAATTACAGCTTAATTTCACTTAACAAGTTCTCATCCATCAACATGTGAAAACAATTAAATTGATAAAGAGAAAAAAGGAAGATTTTTATTTTAAAACTTGCAAAAACTGAATGATCTGTAAGTCATTTTTTTCCCATTAGAAACATAAAATACAGACCAGCTATACATCACATTTACAGATGAGCGAGAAATTAAAGGGAAAAAAATAACAGAATGAGCGTTGGTTGGTCATGTGTCTTTAGTGTGCCCTGGCTTTGATTCTAGGAGTCTGTGAACTCTGGAAGAAAATGCTGTCTTATGAATCTGTCAATGGTTTTAATTGGGATTGGTGACCCCTAAACTGTCATTTTCATTTTTAACAAAGCTTTCAGTGCCCTCTTAGGGCCTCTGGATGGGCCGCGAGGGCATTTTCCTTTAATTTGTCACACATCTGTACAAGCGGATTGGCATCAAAAGCAAAAGCATGGTAATAGGGGATCATAGGATACATGAGGGTGATCATTTCATTTAACAGATGTAGAATTTGAAGAGAAAACTGTACAAATATTGAAATATGTCCTGTCTTGTACTTTGAGGTTTTTTTGGTTTGTTTTTTTTCTACCTGAAATACAAACACTGACAGCTTATCGTCCAGTAAAGTCAGTGATTGTCATCCAGTCCAAATCTGGTAGGAGGGCATTCTTGTGAGATTCCACTGAAGGCAACTGTGTAGGTTTCTTGCACCATTTGTAACATTTTGTCCCTCAACATAAAAACATAAATAGATCACCATTTTAAACAACTTGCCGTACAATTAATTTTAGAAGTCCAGTATATTATAATGGATAGTGGTTAAAAATAGCATAGTTTGGCCATTTTTAAAAAACTGACTAAATGTAAACAGTCTGTGTAAGATATCGGGGAAAAAATTACCACTAATGTTAATGCATAGTCAGGTTTCCTATCACAATTTGAAAATAAAATTGTAAAATCAGTAAGTACAAACACAACCGTGGTGTGTGGAAAAGTGTTCACGTCTCAAGATCTTACAAGCCCAGAACTTAATCAGCTTGTACAGTATGTCAACAGTTCTCACTAGTATATATGTGTGTGTGTGTGTGTGTGTATATATATATATATATATATATATATGTGACTATGTGTGCATGTATGTTTTTTTTAACTGTGAATAACTGTTACTGATAATACTGTCTTTCTTCCACATCCTACACAGACTGCATTTATATCTTTTCAGAAAAAAAAATCACCATATTATACTATTTTTTCCACACCTGCCCACATTTTTTGCATACATACATTCTAATGTTAGGTTTAGACATATATGTTTTAAAAAAAATTAGCAGCTTAAATATGTGAGAAGACAAATATTAACGAAAAGATGTCTATTTTAGGTAGGCCAATAAGGGCACATGTACCTGGCTGGCAGTCCATCTGTCATTTTGGCTTTAATGTCATTCATTCATTATCAGCCCTTTCCTGATGGAATAAACAACACTGTAAAACAGCATTTCATTGTGTTTCTATCCTACAGGGGGGAAAAGGCTAATCCTCTGATGCCTGGTACATAAAGGCTGTTTGAATTTTCTGTATTCACATGACTCAGCGCTGTCTGCTCTATGTGGTTGTTCTTTATTTGTTATTCCCTATTTGCTTCAATAAATCCTGTTAAGACTGAATATGTTTTCATGTATTCTTTTTATCTTAAGTACACTCAGTGCATTGGTCTTTAATAAATAATTTAGTTAATAATTTTAGATTTCTTTTAGTGTCTAGCTCACTCCATGAATGTACATAGCCCTAGTTCATGAGCTGCTCCTTGTTTGCACTGAACTGTATTGATCAAGAGATGGTTAATAATTTCCTTTTTAAGGTGGTGAATTGCTCAGAATTGATTCAGTAAGATCTGTTTTATGCAAAGAATCTAATGTAATTGTGTGATATAATACATGTTAGTAACAAAAAGATAAGACCCTCACATAATGTATTTCACTCTTAAAAAGTAAAATTGGCTTCAATATTAAAGTGAAAAATTCTCTTCTTCTAAATGTAACTGAAGACAAACATAATTTATTTGGTCAAAGATGTAAATACCCTGCATTTAAAAGACCAATAGTGAATAGACAATATATTTTCAGGTTTTTGGATATATAAACAAAAGCATAACAAATATTTTTGACGTTTGTCCATGCATCCATAGTGCTCCATATCATATGTGCCAGTCTTTGGAAACATGCTGAAAAACTTCCCAAGAGTCACTTACCTTTTAACAAAGGACAGATTTTGGCAAAAGCATGCACTGGCCCTAAGCGGGTATACTGCCCAATTGTGAACTCCATGAACAGCAAAGGAATGCCACACACGAACACCATGGTGAGATAAGGAATCATGAAGGCACCTAATCGAAGAAAACAACAAAACAGTCTATTATCACCAAGTACTTGCACGCACAAGTTTGCATGGTATTTTATTTGGTAGCAAATAAAATAGTAGAAAGTAGAGATTTGAGCTGAAGGGATTATTTGATAAAGGGTATGATCCTAAACACTTCTCAGATATCAGCGATCCATATTAAGCATAACTGTAACTAGAGCCGGTCTACATACAAGCCCCTTGAATGAATTACATAATAATGTTTTACACTGGTGCCATGTTCTGGAGCAATGTTCTGTTACACATTAAGTTGTTAAACACAACATGAGGTTTATAAGTCAGGTTATGGTGTTTTTGGAATAGCTTGCACACTCCACTCCTCTCGTAATCTTGTTCTCATTGTATGGGCTATTTTTATTGTTTTGTTAGTGGCGACTGGTGTTGTTTCAATTTTATGGTAAATCGTTTTATAGAGGCTCAGGAGGTAGAACGGGTCATCCAATAATCGAAAGGCTGGCGGTTCAAATCCTGCTCTGTCCTAGTTATGTGCTGTTGTGTTCTTGGGCAAGGCACTTCACCCTCCTTGCTTCCAGTGCTGCTACTCGCACTGATGTATGAATG
Organism: Ostorhinchus rueppellii; assembly: GCA_030068375.1. NCBI lineage: Eukaryota > Metazoa > Chordata > Actinopteri > Kurtiformes > Apogonidae > Ostorhinchus > Ostorhinchus rueppellii. Next base: position 40,100,392 of record JAQQZY010000001.1, read on the forward strand.
TGTATGAATGTTTGGTGGTGGTTGGAGGGGCCACACGTAGCCAGGCTTCTGCCAGCCTACCCTGTGGATACATATGTAGTTTACCACCACCAGAGTGAGGATGTGTGAGCGAATGAATACTGGATCCACTGTGCGCGCTTTGAGTATGCATTCATAGAAAAGCGCTACACAAATCTACTCCAGTATTATTATCCTTATTAAATGCCTTGCCCTACTTTTGTCTTTTAAAATCTGGGGACTGTAATGCAAATATGTTTTTACACTTTATGATGTGTTCCTTTGGATTTTCTTTGTCTGCCCAATAGTAAGTTACATACAATCAGTAAATGAGGACTGCTGTTGTGGTGAAGAAACAGTTTCTCAAGTGTGTGGTTTTGTATATGTGGGACTTCAGTTTTTCAAGACTGAAAAAGTTGAAGGTATAGGTGTCTTGTTTGTAGTGCCTTGAAGTGATATCAGACTGCAGGTTATTATTTCCTCAAGCTTCTGCTTTTATTCTGTTGGAGCAGAAAACCAGGCAGTTTGTAAAAGAATAGAAGTGCACCAGTAATGTATTTGAATCTGCAGAGCCATCTTAACCCATAAAGACCTGGTGCTATTTTTGTGTTTTTTACATTAAAAATCAGTTTTTTCTAATATTAAATTCACTGATCACGTAAATATTCCTTAAAGCTCAGATTAAAATTGTGTCAGAAACAGACAAACTGAAGAAAAACTGACTTTTTCTGTAAAAATCTATCATTAATTGAACATTAAATAAGTGTTTCCATCCACTGTCATTGATCCAACTCCATGGATTTTACAGGTAAATTAATGTTGTAGAAGATGACAGTGTTTCCATGGTAACTACCAGGCCTCTGAAGATGACAAACTGCATTTTACACCAATTATTTACATGGATTGATAGGATTAGTGGATCAACAGGTATTAAACATTTGACATGACTAGATAATTTTGGTCACCAGTGGATATTTGGGTGTCTGTGGGTTAATGAGTGAATTAATATTGGTTGGTTGATGAGCCTCAGAGTTGTGCTGGGGAGCTTTTCTCCTGAAGTATATCAACATCTCCACTGTCTGCAGAGCACTGAGCTTATGGATGTTCTGACCGTAGCAGCTCGCCTGTTCCTCCACCTCTCTCGTACCCATTTACAAATTTCCAAGATTTAACAAACTCGTGACAAGTGTTGTCGTTTTACAGTAGTGGAGTGAGGAATGAGGAAGCAGTGCTGAAGATCAGGGTCTTGGAGATCTGCTTCAGATTTTTGGAAAGCAGTCTTTCTACATAGACATCTCCACAATCTGTCAGATAGTTTCTCAGAGTATGACCCTGTTTGTATTTGGCCTGTTTAAATCCATCCTCATTCCCACTCTCCACCCTCTGACCACAGAATATGTTTTAGATTAATTCTGAACCTAGATTTGTCATTATTATATATCACCCTAGTGTATGATGGTATGCATCTATGTTCACAAAGTAACACAAAGATGTTACAGTCAGCTTGTATTCACAGTGAAAACGCTCCAGTATGTGAAGTCCAGGAAGATACTACAGACACTACTCATACCTTGAAAAATTTATAAACCCCTGTTATTTTTCACAGAGTTTGACTTTATTACTGTTTAATAAAATATGCATTGATAATTGGTTTTGAGTCACATGCTAAAGACCCTCTGTTCATACTGATTTTCATTAAAGAGACACAAAAAAAAAGCATTTCACTCACTTTTTTCAACAGGATGCTTGACATTTATCATTCTACATTTTTACTCATCTGTTATCTTAAATGTGTTTAAGACAGAGCTGTGGTTTAATCACATCAGCTCACTTACTATGTTACATCTTTGCTGAGTCATTCTTGGCTCATTCATATTAAACACATGCCTGATGGTAGGATGATTAATAACAAATAGACAGACACTACACAATTTGTCATAAGCTCATTAAAACTAGCCCTGCATCTACTCTGGCCAATCAAGTTAACCAGAGCTTAAAAGAAAGTGTTTTATCTGGGTTGCATCCATGGATCTCTTCAGACAAAAGTAAATGTGTAACCATGAATCACACAGAATGAATGAACAGATAGGCTATAAGCTGTTGAAATCTCTTAAAATGTATAGAATGGCACCAGTATCCATGATGTAAAGGGATTATAGATCAGAAAATTTAAAAGTAATTGACTAAAATGTGTATAAGTAGCCACCAGTGTGGGCTGTTTTAAGTTACAACACCACGGTCCTCTTTGAGAGATAGAAACTAACCCACTAACCCGTGTGAGTGTGTGCAGGAGACTGTATTAGTGACGGTTCATTCAATATGTCTGAATCCTGAAGAGATCTTACCTCCGCCGCTCCTGTAGCACAGATAGGGAAACCTCCAGACGTTGCCCAGTCCCACCGCGTACCCTACCGACGCAAGGATGAACTCGATGCGTCCACTCCATGTGGGTCTCTGTGTTTTAGTGTCTTCGCTCCTGTCGGCGCCCACTTTGCCATCTAAGGGTCTCAGAGCACAGTCTAACTCATTAGAGCGCATCTCGACCTCCATGAGAGCTTTCACTGTTACTAACCTCACAGAAAAATGAAGGGGGAAAAAAAAAATCCAGATTCTAGAGTGTCTACTGCATCAATTACATGGATCTCATCATCATCATCATCATCTGGCTGTTTGATCAGGACTGAAGAAGCTCATTCAGAGTCTGTTACATGTGCTGTTCAGTCACGGCGCAATGACCGGTATCTGCAAAACTACGTCTGTTCCGCATTCGACCGAGTCCGCCTTGTGTAATGTGACATAACTACAGCCTGTATGCGTCCTTAACATCCCTGCTGCTGCCGCGCGACCACTGCCAAACCCACGAGATGTGGAGCTACGCCTCCTTTCAAAGTAAAAGTCCACCAGCAAAAGCAAATGGTTGAGGAAAATGGTCAAAAGAAAAGACCATTGTACAAAAGAAAGACTTAATTCCACTCATTTCCCCTGAATAATATATTACAATATTTCAACCTCCTGCATTATTTTGAGATGCAAGTACTCCTACATTGCACTTAAAAAAGTATATAATAAAATTATAAATAATTTATATAACTAAAATAGAACTACAGAAGCTGAGACTCCTATATTTTCTGGTCGTTTTCTGGTGATAAGAATTAAGTATCGAACTATCCCTATGTTTATTACATTGAATTAGCTTCACTTGCCAAGTTAGCATCCTAGTGCTAATGTGTTAAATAGGAGTTGTATGGTCGTTACGTGTTGGACCTCTGTGGCAACCTGATCTGAGTACCCATCGGATGTGAGTCACGCAAGCGCAGTATATACGGAAGTGAAACGCGCATGCGCGGATTTATGACTGTTTTAAGTATCTACCTGATGTGAGTCGCGCATGCACAAGAGGTTCAGCGGGGATTTCAAATTTATTAATAGTTACGTTGATGCTCACCTTACTCAGTGACTAATCAAACTATTTTCTCAAATAATTTGATGAGAGGATATTCCTGATGTGCCATACTTAAAATGTTTACCCGTTAAAGTGGTGCATGCAAGACGAATACTAATCTGGCATAAAACGGGGAATATTGAAAACGTGTTCATAATTTCACATAGCAGTTCACAACAATTTTGCTTCTAGTAAATTTATATCTTCGCTCTACATCTGGTTCCGAATGTTACTTTACGCAACTCACATCGAGAACCTGTTGCCGTAAAACGTCTCATAAATCCACGAACGCACGTTTTACTTGTACCTTACATGTACTGCGCTTGCACGACTCACATCCGACAGGTACTCAGATCGAGTTGCCACAACCTCCACCAGGACATCAATCCACCACTGTAGGCTCAGCACCTGAATGAAAACCAATGAACAGGTTAGGGAAATAAAATAAAATAAAAAAAAAAAGAATTCTCCAACATAAGAAATTAAACTAACAAAAGCTGTAACAAAACTAAACCAAAACATAAAATCACAAACTAATTAAAATACACAATCCCACCCAGGGACCGCAACACAATTACAAAAAATATACAGTAAAAGACAAAGTACAAAAGAAATAACTAAAAAGTAGTGAGTTTAAGGAATAACAGTTTATTAACAAGATTTCAACAAACAAATGTGTAATCTTGTTGATGAAGGGAGGGCCGGACTTGAGGTCAGTAGGCAGGCCGAGGGTCAGAAACCGGGTGGTCAATCCTAGTTCAGCAACAGTGTTTGGAGGGGTTATGCAGACTCTAATCGGATGACAGGCAGAGGTCAATACACATGAAGTCAATCCACAGAGCATATACTGAGAGTGACAGAGCATGTACAAATACCATTCAGGAGAAAATGGGTCCAGGTTCCAGGGAGTCCGTCCAAACAGCAAAGGTATCCGGCAAGGCAAAGGCAGGCTCGAAGGTCCAAACAGGCAACAGGTCAAAAGGACTTAGGCAAGGCTCGTTGGTCAAAGGCAAAACAAGGATCAAGGCACGGAAAAACAAAAACGCAAGACAAGGCGGCTAAGTAAACACTGGAACAGAGATTTACAAACTGGCACAAGACAAGGGAAACACAGGGCTTAAATACACAAGGAAGGAAGGGAGACAATTACTCACAGGTGAGGAAAACAAGGAACAGGTGTGAGCAGTCTCAATGGTGGGAAACAGAGGGAAACAGGAAGTAAAGACACAGACAAGACAGAAGAGGAAGACTTAACAAAATAAGACAGGAAATTACAAGTCAAAACATGAAACAGACTAAGACACAGACATGACACCCACAGCAATCACTCATCATGCAAGTTTTCATCTACACAACTGATAATTTTTGTTTAAATTGCAAAAACTACAATTTCTCATAGAGCCAGCAGGACATGGCGAGGCACTACATCAGCATTTACAAAAAACTTAAGGCATTGCAATAATGATGCTATATTCATGATAAAACATGAATTAAAAAAGGCATTAAAATAATAAATACATTTCACAATGCAGTTGACAATTACACACAATTCAGGGAAGCATGACCAACTCTGCTATTAAAAGCTATTACTGTATTATGTCTGCCTATTCCCACCTGAAAAATATTGCTAGAATCAAGGGTTCTCTGTCCAAACAAGGCACAGAAAAACTTGTTCATACATTCATTTCCTTACCCTCACCTGTCTCTTCAGACTAGATGGACTCCCTCATGTGCCCCCACGCTACTGCATTATAATAGACTGGAACCATATCCATAAATAGACGACCATCAGTCCTAGTGCTTCTATAGCCTGTCCATCCATGGGAGTGGATCTGTCCTTCACTGTGGTCCTTCCTGAGGTTTCTCTTTTCTCACTGGGTTTTTGGGGTTTTTCTTTGCCAAGAGGAGGGTCTAAGGATGGGGGATGCCCAGAACATGAATCCATCTCCTTCATCTACTGTTTATTTGACTGTCGTTTGTTTCATTCTGTAAATCCCTGTGAGGTAACCTTGTTGTGATATAGGGCTATACAAATAAAACTGAATTGAATTGAATAGGTTAGAGTATAGTAATTGTGTCTTCACAGGTCTAAAAGAAAAAAATCAATCAGGCACCTGCAGCTGATCCAAAACGCTGCTGCCAGAGTCCCAACAAATACCAAGAAACAGGACCACATCACATCGGTCGTCAAATCACTACATTGGCTTCCTGTGAGTCAAAGGATAGAGTTCAAAATCTTACTCCTGGGGTCTATTTCACGAACCCGGTTTTTTGAATACTCTGAGTTTTCTAACCCTGAAATGACCCTGTGTTTTGTATTTAACAAAGGGAGGTAACCCAAATTCTGGGACAGTTACCATAGTAACAGACTCTATGAACCACACCTGGTCGGGAGCAGGTTTTTCTCAATGAACCTCCAGTTTCTCTCTGACTCCGCCCACTTTCACCCACACACAGTATTTGATTTCCTCATTCTTTCAGACAGTGGGCGTGGTTTAGCGTAACATAGTTCTGCCGTCTGTTATTATTTTTAAAAATCCATCTGTAGGCCTTTATTAGAAGAACATTAGACACAGTAGGTGGATACTTTTTTCACTAACATGTTCTTTTGACAACGATACCATGGATAAACATGCAGCTTTCCTGTGAAGAGAATCCAGTGTTCATAGGAGATGGTTCTGACCATAGATGTTCTAACATTTATACACATTAGCTTTTTAAATGGTACTGTTTCACATCACAGTCCATCATCTACATAAACAACTGAATCTGTCCACACATTTACAACATTACCAACCATAGTCATGCACTGACAGACGGTCCCTAAACCCTTGCTCACTTGCTGGCTCTACATTGGAGGCAATGCAATCTGCTGATCATTACAGACCGTTTGTGTGGATGAAAACAGGGTTGGAGGAGCTTCTTTGTTTTACCAAAGCCACATAGAGATGTCATTTGTATCTCAGTGATCACTGACCGATGATCTATTGAGCTGCGAATCTGTGAATCTCTTAGATAGATATGGATTTATTGTCATTGCACATATTTCAGAGCAACAAAATTACATATCCAACTGGGTAGGTCCCTCTTGGGCACACAGCCTCTCCGGTTCATTGCTTTCTTCTTGAAAATATCTGATCAATTGCATTAAGGGACCAGCTGGCCAAATCCATTTTTCCCGTTTGTCTGGGTTGCAAAGAGAAGCTTAAGTCAGGGCAGACGAGACAGCAGCAAAGCAGTGGATATAGATAAGGGAAGAGAGACAAAAAGTGCGTCCGACCTCGAAGAGGTCTCTGACATCCAGCAGACGAAGTCACCATCATCATCACCACAGCAGTCAAATAAAGACATAATACACATTTCATTTGGTCTGCTTTATTTCGAACAATTAAATAAATAAATAAATAAAATAATACAATAACCACTGCGCTTCTGCCCCACGGGTTTGCACCTAAATTAAATAAATTAATATGATACCATTCATGCAGATTTTCTCTGTAATATTATTGTGATTCCTGTGACTACATTTAAACTCACACAGACCCACTGTTCTCCTACACCGTCTCCATCTCTGCTGCAGCTCCAGTGGTGTTCCACTTCTTTCTAAAAACACATTGAAACTCTCTGTGTAAGCGTATTAACATGTCTATTTCTAGTGGCGTGAAAAACGCTGCCATCCGCTTCCTTGTTGCCATGGTGACTCGTTGAATCAGGGCTCCATTGATGTTGTCTTTTCAGAGTTGCGGTGCACGAGCTTACCTCCCAGTGAAACTATTCTGGGTTGATCAGACTATCTCAGATCAGCTGTTGTTGAACCGAAAACTCCGATATTCCTATCTCAGGGTTGATTCACTCAGAGTTCAGGGTTAAGCTCAGAATGGGTTAAACCTGCCTCGTGAAATAGACCCCTGGTCTACAAAGCACTGAATAGCCTTGGACCCAAATCCATCCTAGACTTGTTAGTTCCCTATGAAGCATCCAGACCCCTGAGGTAATCAGGGACAGGTTTACTGTGTGCTCCCAAAATCAGAACCAAAGAAACTGAAGCAGTATTTAGTTATTCTGCTCCTCACCTGTGGAAAAAACTTCCTGAATACCTGAGGTCTGCTCAAACTGTCAGCTCATTTAAATCAGGCTTGAAAACATTATTGTTTACTTCAGCTTCCTCTTTAATTCTTAAATGAACTTTAAAATCACATTTTATCGCTGATGTTTTTAATGTCTATTTTAATTTAAATGTTTGTTCTTTATGCTTTTTGTGTTTTTATATTTTATATCTTAACTTTCTCTTTTCATGCCTCTGTTGGGGTGCTTTTATGTTTTATGTAAAGCACTTTGAATTGTCCTGTACATGAAATGTGCTATACAAATAAACTTGCCTTGCCTTGCCTTACACTAGTATTATTGAAAATGAAGTGGTGTATGCATCTAGTCACAGATGAGAAAAGCCCTGTCACCCTCTTTTCTGGGACCAGCTGGACAATGTTTGAGCAGTGTGCATATTCCTGGATGGGCCTTGAAACCAAGGAGAGTCTAATTGTTGAAAATAGCATAGCAGCATTTAACTTGGATTCTAGGAATGCACAAGTAGCAGCTAATCAAGGCTTCCATTGGAAGTGCTACATGCTATTCACCAATAAGGCCCATACAGGAAGAGCAAGAAAATGAAAAGAACAAAACGTACCAACACAGTGAAGGTTTGTATGCATATTTTTCATTCTAATTTCTTGCGAGTAGTCTGCCAAATATTTGTACAGGTGTGATGTTTGTGTAACACACTTAAGAGTAGCCTAAAACTTCATGAATTAAGACTCTTCACTCACAAGCTGCCAATCATAAAATGTTGGTGGCCAGCAGCCTGTTGAGCACAGCAAGCCATCTAATCTGTGAAATAATCTAGAGGTCAGATTGAAGCAACTACTGGAACTGAGTATTGGAATAAGGTCAAGATGACAATGTACATGTACCTGTCATATATCTGTCTCTTGGTTTTGGATTCTGTCCTCTGGTGAGGGGTTGGTGTCTCTTTAAATCTGTTCTGTCCTTTCCTTGCTGCTTCTGACCTTTCACCTAATTAGTTAACTCCGTGCACCTGGGTGTACAGCTGTCTCTCATCTTCTCCCTCCTATATATTCTTCCCTCTGTCTCTTCCCTGGTGCCAGTTTGTTAGATGCCCAGCACGTTTCCCGGTTCAGCTTTTCGGTGTTTGACCAGTTTCAGTCCTCGGTTTCTGTCTCCTTTCTCCTGCCCTTGTTTCTGCTCTCTTTGACTATGATTCCTGCCTGCTCCCTGGTTCACCCGTTCGCCTCCAGTTCGACCTGCCCTTTGTCCCTGGATCCCATCTTCAGCCTGTTGCCGCCTCGGAACCAGACCCGCCTTCCGTCCCTGGACCACGTCTCCTGCCCGTCGCCCCCTCAGAACCAGACATGCCTTCCGTCCCTGGATCACGAGTCTCACCTGCTCCTCATCGCCCACCAAGGGACCAGTCCGTGGATCATCTTGGACCCAGGTGCACGAGTTAGTGCATCCCCGTGTGTGATAAGGAGAACTGTGCACATTCCTTGTGTTTCTGAGTTTGTGTATTACATCAACCTTTCAGTAAACTCATTTAAACTTCACCCTTGTCTCTGGTCTCGCTTCTGGGTTCTACTTTGTACCATTACAGTACCTAGAATAAGGCAGGTACACACCACATTACAATATTTGTTGTACTTTATTCAGACATATTGTACTATGGCAGAGCAATGTCTGAGAGCAATATCTGACAAACTGTCTTGAAAGACATTTGCACCATAAGAATGTAAATCTTTTTTTGGTGAATTAAACATTAAGGAGTTAATGCATCTCAACAGAAACACAGTTTGAGCTTCCTCACAATTATCTTTAATGAAGACATTCCACCACTGTACCTCATACCTGTATTACTATTACATTATGTAGGGGACTACCAACTCCCAAATGAGTCCCATTCACTGTCCATCACTGATGATAGTGCCTGATAGGTTAGGATTCTGTACTCAGCCTTCAAAGGTTCCTGTCTGCTGAGGAGGGCATCACATTTACTCCCAGTTGGTTGCCTAATACGTGAGAAGAATCAACATGTTACTGACATTAACAGAAAAAGGAAAGAAAATCTTTCAAAATGTGAAACACTAATTTCAGGTAACCTGGTCAAAGTGGCAGAGGGCCGTAAAGATGAAAGGCTTCTCATTCATTTATGTGGGAGATCTTGTAGCTTCAGAGGCCATGTATCATCTCATATACTCAGTTTGTGGACTTCACCTTGTCCTCTGCCATTTGTGTTCTCCTCGGGATGCCCCTTTCCTTCAAGGCTGATAGAAATAGGTCCGTGGTGACTTGTAAAATAATAATAATAATAATAATAATAATAAAACAAGTTAATGTTGTCATATCTGTTAGTAGTTGCAAAAAAAGTTGTTCATCTTTTGACTCCTGGCCCTTCATTAACTGTAAATATAAAATGGTTGTCATAGTTCCAGTTTATTTAATAGCCACATCTGCTTTTGACAACTGCAACACACTGCACTGCACCACTAAGCATAAGGTACATAGGACACAAAGCACTATTGGTGGAATAAATAAACATTTGATTCAATGTTACACAACACATTCTGCTAAATGAACAATAGCCTGCATAAACCAGTGTCAGTGCCATAATGACTGATGGAAGGACATGTCTTTCTTCTCCCCAAACAAAGTCTGTTATCGCGTGATAATGAATTAATTAAGTCATTATCTCAAGATAACAAAGTTCATTTTCTCAAGATAACGACTTAATTAATCCGTTATCATGATTTAAAGACCATAAAATAATATCTGAGTCCACAGCCATTCTCTGCTTCTGTAAATAACAATAACAATATTACTTATTTATACTTCTTTACTCTCACACCCAAAAACTTTATCTGGAACCCATCATTCACTACATAAGGGCCTTCTGTGGTGACCAATACAACAGAAATGTTGGGGGATTTGACTTGTTTTGACATGTGTCTTCAACGCAAGTAAATTTGTATTTTTTATGTTGTAAAAATAATTTTAAAAGATTGCTGGTAAAAAAAAAAAAAAAGAAAATATATTAATATTTGAATCAGAATACTTTTTAATGTACTGGCAGGCTTGTGAATGAGATGGTCTCTGCAGAAAGGTGTGCTGGTCAAACTGGACAGGACAGGTAAAACTGGCAGGCTCATTATTTTTGAAAGGTTCACTATTTACAATGCACCACAAATGGATAATGGTTTATTATGCTTAATTTACTATAATCTTGTGGGCCAAGTGTGTTGTAAAAATTTCATGTGTTTTGCAATCAGATATACACACAATACAAACCAAAATCTTAGTTTAATCACATTGTCACTGTATAACTGATGTTCCTCTCTGATTCCACAGTGGTTTATGTATATATGAGCTGGAAGATTTGCACTTGGTATCATTAATCTGACATAAGAAACAATGAAGAAAACCCTAATAATTATTTATTTAAAACCAAAATGTTTTATCACTATTTTTGTTGATTCTGTAATGGTAACTGCAACTCATTATGACCAGCAATGGAAAGCTGATGTAACACTCGCATATGCTTTTATTTTGAAGGATCGGCTTCTTAGTCTAAAGTTTCCCATTATTCTTTATTAAATATTTGTATCATAGACTATGATTTGGTTGGATTTCCTGCTAATAATGCTGCATATTACTTGGAATATAGCACTGTCATTTAGCCCTAATTTGATTTAAAGCTCAGTGAGCCAAATTCAATAACTTCTAGTTGTGTAGATAGACATCACATGTACCAAAACATAGATTTGGCAATGGATATTTTGAAACATTTTGAAATTACTAACGGTCTGGGTCTCAAGTCTTCAAAGTAGAGATTACAATAGAAAAAAAGGAACTGTACGTAGCCTGAAGGAAATGACCAAACACTAGTATTGAGTGAGAAAAAAAAAAAAGTCTACATGGATACAAGGAAAGACTATAATGCTTAGTTCTTGGAAGAATGTTGATAGAATGAGAAGCTGCAGATTTTGTGTTTCTCCAAAAACAAGTACTAAAGGTTTAAAGGTTCAACATAATATTAAAAAATAAGTTAGTAGTTTACTTATTACTCCAGACAGAAAACACTTTAACCATTGTATTGTGATGTACAATACTGTGCAAAAGTCTCAGACCAACTTTAGTTTTGTTCTGTGCTGGGTTTCAGTGAATTTCTATATTTATTTCTCAGTTTTGTTACTAAGATACAACAAAAAAATGAAGGTAAAGTGTGCACAATATAAAAACAAAAAATAAATCAGACCCAAATGGCTTCAACAGGCAAAGGTCAGTGTCCTTTCACATTTAATTAGGGATGGACATTTTCTGAAATAATCTGTATACTATACCTTCCTTCAGAACATCCCAGAATCAGATGTGGACCTGTACCTTCTTCTGTTTGTTTAGATCATGTTCACCACAGCACAGTTTATAGAATATTCATATTTTTGATTAATTAAATTTTGGATGTTTAATATTGTTTACATATTTCCTGTTTATTTTGATTGTATAGATCCTGATACAGAAACTGAGAAGTGCCTTTGTACGCGACATTGGTAAAACAACAAATTTAAATCCTTGGGGCCAGTTCTCATATTATTCACACTTGTACTACCATAGCATAAAAATATTATTTTCATCAGGTAGCAATTAAAAACAAAAAAAAAATCATACATTAATGTTATATTCCATCTGACCCAATGCTTGGCAATTAGGTCAGATGTAGGTGATGTGGATGATTTTTAAAAAAGGGTTATGTTTTCACATATTACAGTAAAAATATATGTTGTTTGTTTATAAAGTTTTGAAAATATAAACAGATACCTTTGGCACAGGAGCAAATTTTGCCTTTTTTTTTTTCAATAAATAATGCTGAAGTGAGAGTTGGGGGTACTTGGCAAAAAATATATTTCAGGGGTTACTCCACTGTAAAAAGTTTGACAACCTCTGCATTAATGTGAAAACCAAATGTTTCAGCTGCATAATGCCCTTTGAAACACATTAAGGGTATGACACGTTAAAACTGTCAAGGATTTTGTATTGTTATTGTTTCCATAACAACCCCCCCCCCAAAAAAAAAAACCAAACAAAAAAAACCAAAAACATTTGTTTGTGTCTCTTTGATGCAGCCACACATTATTAAATGCAAAAAAGATTTTTCCACATATGCACTATGATAATATTTGAGATTGTGTAAAATTGTGTTTTAAGGGTGTAAGAAAACTTTTTCCACCACTGTATTTTTTTTATTTACTGCAGGAGCTGATCTGGAAATAAGACAATAAAATACACAATCTTGCCAAAATTCAAACCTTATATATGGATGCAGCTAAAATACTGAAATAAAATAAAATAAAATAAAATAAAATAATGAAAACTGCATACAAAGTCCTTTCATCTCCTCGTCCATAGGCAACAGTGCGTTACAGTACTCTGTCCAGCAGATGGCGCTACCGTTGCTGTATTGTGGTTTGCGGACCTCGGGTTGCTCCCTCTTCCAGGTGCTGCCGCTGGAGTCCTTCCGCTCTCCGTACAGGAATGTGTAGCCTGCATTACGTCACTGCCAGCGGCAAGAAAGCAGCTCCGTCCAGGACCAGGAGGAGTTGGGTTACTCTTTTCAAAGGAGTATTACAGGGATTTGTGTGTTTTTTTCCTGGTCCTATTCAGAGTTCGAGAGTCCTGGGTGGACGACGGGGAGGAAACTCTGAAGTAGCGCATCACGGCTCCTGCCTCAGTATGAAAAAGTAGCAGAAAGATCTGATTATCGACGAAAACCCCAGAAAGTAGATGGAGGAACCAGTAGGTAAGAGATTTTCGATTGTAACTTTGCCCTGAGAATGAGTTAGATTGTTTCCATGTAGGAAAGTGCAGCAGTCCCGTCCTTTTACACAGCTGCATGTTAAATACTGGACTTTTATGCATTTTTAGTGCCGTCGAACATACCTGTTGTGTCACACTTTCCCTCAGAAAAACGTTGTATTCGGACCTTTAATTAGTCGGGACCAGTGTTGTTTTTAAGTGAGTACTCCGTGGTTTCTTTCAGGTACAGATGGTTGTTACTGTTCGGGCTGTGGAGAAAGAATTCAAGACTCGTTTCACATGAAAGTCTTCCAGGACACCTGGCACAACGCCTGCTTTCAGTAAGACTTCAGTTTGTTATTTTACACATGACTTGCAGTGGCCCTCTTTTACTGTGAGCACAACTTTTTTTTATTTATTTATTTTTTGTAAATCCCATGAGTGGATGCTTAGTTTTCATGGAGAGAGAAGGGGAGCATAGTTTATTTTCTGGTCGTTAACATACTTGCTTTTTCTGTTTGCATGTACTTACAGTTGGCCTTATGTGTAATCCCAGAAGCTTCTGTCTTGTAGCCTAAACACTGGTTTAGATCTTTTGTTAACAATTCGGCATTGTTCTTGTGCCTCTCTGCACAAAATGCACCATGTAGGATGTAATTCCTGCCGGTGGCTCCGATCACAGCTCACATGTCTGCGTGGGGACGCTACAGATCCTTAAATTTGGATTGGTCAGTGAAAAGGTCCAGTTATCCTACAGGACTTTACCCCGAAGCTTAATGATTGCCACGCCAGACTTGATGTGCACACTGTTTCACAGGTCACTGCCCAATAGTGTCAAATCTCAGTGTGTGGTAATAAACCACATACTGCACATACCGAGGCTGTAAAACACTAGGGGGGTTTCCCTTGGTTTGATTGTATTATTCACCAGTTATCACTGTTGGATAAGATTACACAGATTCATTAGAAATAAAGGAAACTGAAAGTTGTTGCCGCTTCATTAACCTAGATCTGCTGAAATTGTCATGAACGTACACTGAGGCTGTGTCTTTATACATTTCATCACACTAAAACAGGATTAAGAACTGAAGGCCTGGATCTGTGAATGTTTTTGTGTGACGCTGAGCAGAGGCCATGTACAATTGAAAATATCCAACAAACCATTGATTTTTATGATTGGACTTTGGCTTTAGAGGACATCTGGCATGTACAAAAAGCTGTTAGAATAGAACAGCTATAACTATGGCTTAACTTTGGCTCTGCATTTGCAGGAGCCAGTCAGAAACACTGAAGTGTCCTTACATAACCCTGGAGATCACTCGACTTAATAACACACGCAGTATCATTTCAGAGGCAGAGCTTCTGACTCGGCGACATTACTCACAATTGATCCTCCCCCTGTGTCTGTATTTTTCTACTCCCTCACATTTTTGGCAACCTACTTCATAGCGTCATCTTTGTCTGAAACCTCATTAGTTTTAAATGTGTGTCTTATTATTTTCATTGTCACTTGTCCAAATGGGCCGAAGTTCGTCCCCTGAGGTCTTGTCTTTCAACTCAAAAATTGTCCTTTTCATTACAGGGGTCAAAGTATCACTGCTACTGCAATAATACTCATCCAAAACACACTTGTATATGTGTAAGCCAGTAATTCTGCTCAAAGAGGTAACCCTCTCTATGTTTGAAGAAGGAAGTTGTCAAACAAAAATAAAACATCCTTTGTTAAAATGATACCCCCTGTGCTGCTCCTATTGTTTATTGTCCACATGCTGCCACTTTGCCCTCCATGTACCTCCACCTTGTGTAACATTCTTACAGTGTGACGTCATTCTTGTTCCAGTAAACCTGGCAGTGTTTTTAAGGCCTATAGGTATCGGCACGTTCAACTCTACTGTGTTCTACATTCCTAGACAACGATTCAGAGATGTGAGCCCACTGTCCCAGACTTGTTTTTTTTTTTTTTTTCACTGAAGGAAAGCAGGATATTTCCTTTTTCCTATGTTTTGCTGACTGGAAGATATCAATGCAATTAGCATCATATTAAGACATTCAGTTTTATTTTTTGCATGACGTAATAGGGCATACATTTTGGTCTTGTCAGTCTGCTCTTATTCTATTTTATCTGAGGGTCAGAGAAAACGTTTGTAAACACAACATGTAGACAGTTATTATATGTGATTGTTTTGGTCAGACCCAGTGTCATTGATCATATCACAAAAAAACTAGAGGAACTCTTGGTGACTGTACTGAAAGTCTGACTGAGCGCAAAAGACAAGACCACAATTTTTTTAATTGGCATATATGGGAATGTTGTCAGCTGAATCCATACTTAGACATTTAAGGACTTGAATATTTTGAATGGTTTTCTCTGTTTTGCAGACTGTACTGTATATTTCTGATCAAATGAAGCACAATCATCCATTAACTTGGAAAGTACTTGACTTTTTTTTTTTTTTTTTTTAACTAATTACTGGTTTCAGCTTTTAATTTTCACAGATTTCAAAATTTTTATTGCCACAAACTAATAAACTGATCATAGAGTCGAACAAATCAATTGAATTTTCCACTTAAGATGTTGAAATTATTTCAGTTTTATGATATTTTATGGACAAAGGGATTAACAGATTAATTACTACAATAATTTAATTGAAAATGATATAATTTGTCTGCTGTGACTAAATTAGTTCTAAATGATCTAAATCTAAACTTAACTCCCAGGTAACTTGTTTCTTTGACTGTTTCTATTGCAGCAGTAACTGTCCTTGTGAAGCTGTGAATTAAAACATAAATGCCTTGGCCTTTGCTTTTGTTTAAGATTGTTAGGAAGAACATTTAAACACGCCCTGTGATAAGAACCCATGAAAGGTCAAACATTCCCTCTCTACGACTTTAAGGCCACTGTTAAAGTTACTCTCTTACCATCTCTACACCAACAAAGGAATACACTCCAGCAGGAATGTGGATTTAAGGAAATGAGTAATGTTTACTTTTTAGTGTTTGTGCAGACAGGACCATTGCATTGTTCATTGAAGAACCACCTGATTTCAGGGTGCCCGCCCCTGTTCACTACTATGGACAGAGGGAAGTCAGGTGTTTTCATAAGCACACTTAAATCACATTTATCTTGATTTTATTATAGAGGAATAATGGACAGTAACTATAGTTTATCAGGTGGTTTTGTCTAGGAATGTTTTTTTGTTGAGAATGAGGTGGGTTAAGTGGAAGTTTCTGTTTTTCTAGCCACACCTGAAGATATTGTATGTCATACGTGCCAGTTGAAATTCTGCACTTTCTAGTTTTTGTCCTCCTTGTTGATTTGTTGCTTTGTCTGACAAGACTAAATAGCTGCTTTAGTATTGCTGCACAATATTCAGACTGAGATTTCCTCCAATGTCTTTGAGTCTACTATCCTGATCTAAGGAATATTCTTTGTAATGTAGCATTGATGTAGTTGTGTGGTTTTTCTTTTAAATTAGGAATGTTAATTTGGATGCTAAAGAAAAAGTTTTGTTGTTAAAGAGCAGCACTTGTACATCTGTGGTTAGTGTCTTAGTTGGGCTGGACTGTTACTTTTCAGATAAACTCATAAATACTCATTAAACTCATAAATAAATCTTTTCAGTGTCACTCACACTGGTGTATGAATGCGTATGAATGTTTGGTGGTGGTCGGAGGGGCCATAGGCACGAAATAGCAGCCACACTTCTGTCAGTCTGCTCCAGGGTAGCTGGGGCTATAAATGTAGTTTACCACCACCAGAGGGAGAATGTGAGAGCGAATGAATAATGGATCAACAATGTAAAGCACTTTGGGTGACCTGAAAAGTGCTACAAAAATCAAATTTATTATTATTATTATTATTATTATTATTATTATTATTATTATTATTATTATTATTATTACTATTATTATTATTATTATAAATAGAAACTACGGTTTGATGTGTGGTCTCAGTCTAACTGTGATCAGAGAAGCACATTTATGTTTACTAACGCAGTGTTTACATCAGCAAACTTGTAGCACCGCGTCCCCTCATCATATCTGTGTGATGAATCAGACTGGACTCATTTGTGTCGTCTTCATGTTCATTCTTTAGATTTGTTGCCCTTTATCTCACATAAACAGGCTGTTTAGTTTCCTCACATTATTCCTCAGGAGGACATCATCATGGATGCTACTTGATGCTCAGCAAGCAGCCTTTAAAGCAGTGTTTTGTCTGCTTTGCACTAGGCTTTCCACAATGGAGACATTAACATGTGGTCTTCTCTGTATTAGACAGTTCCTTCTTAAGTAATGCCAGAAAACTCTGAAATATCTGGAATCTCTGCCAAAGTCAATAAACGTGGATCAAGTCTACCTGCAGTACAGAGAGCAGCATGAGGCATTGGGCTCAAGCAGAGGCTGTTGTCAGAGGAGTCCACCAGAAACCTTAGATTAAATAAAACCACATTCATTCTTTAATGTTACACTGGATATTCTTAATATTGTAAGTGGCACAAATACAAACATTGAATGAGTTCAAGAGTCAATAAAGACGTCAGTAGAGATTGAACATGAATGGAAAAGTAGTCAGGCCAGTCCAGTGTAACTTTGTTATTGTAATTCTCTCTGTTCTAAATCTTGAGTCAAGGAATATTTAGTGCTGTGAGCAATTTAACCCATTCACTAGCATCACAATGTTTAAACAGGTAAGATATGTGATTGCTTTTTTTTCTCTGTTTGCACCAGTGGCCACAAATCCCCTAAATAACTGTTCAGAGCCTGCATTCTCTCTCAAATTACTTGGCAAAAAAGGTGAAAACCCAAAAATCTGAGGAACTTGTGGAACATATGCTGAAAGTTTGAATGCAGAGGACAAAAGACAGGACTGCAGACTTTTTAGTAACCTAATCTCTGACGGGGTGCATCAGTCAGAATTAAAATTTTTGTAGTCAAACTTGCTGACACCATTTTGCATAACCAGTGGAGCTTGTTCAAGGAACGCTCATTGCCTGCAGGTTCTTCCCAGGCTGCTGGCAACTTTAGCATTCCTCCCTTGGAACATTTTGTCCTGAAGTCATAACAATTCCCTCAACTGGTATTATAGTGAGTGTTTAATGAGTTTTAATTAATGTTAGAACCATCTAGTACAAAGTGTCCTTTTTTTTTTTTTTTTTTTTTTTTTTTTTTTTTTATGGACATACTAGTTGCCCTACTTTAAGCAGACTGACTGCTAAAACGGTTTGGTGGAGATGGAGGATAAAGCCATGTGACCAAGGTCCTATGGTTTGCACCTTTGACCCAATGCTTTTATATTTATATTAACCAAGATTTTTAAAAAAAACTGAACAAAAGGTTTAACTAAGAACTGTAAATTCAACAGCTCACAGAAGTGAGGACTTTACCCCTGCAGAGCTTTGTCTTAAGCCCATAGTTTTTGTCAGTGTGGTGCCTTATTTTTCACATTTTAACAACTGTATCCTATTATGGTCCTGGAAATTGGCAAAGTATTGTAGAGGCCTTTGGTGTTGGTTTGCAGATAGTAAGAACCAAACGTTCCTTGTATGCACCATCTGCAAAGGCTCGCTAAACTTTCCTTTTTTTTTTTTTTTTAAAGTGGAACAATTCTTGGAGCTCTTTGTTCCTTTTTGTTCTGAAACACAGCACAAATAATAGAGTACATAACGAGATCCAGTACAGAGGTATTTACTGTCCCCTTCACCTTGTTGCATGGAGAGAAAAGTACATGTTCTCATTGTTGGGAATTTGCCCCCAGCTAATGTTCCTCTCCTATGTTATCCTAGTTGAAAGCTGTTTGTTCATCGGTTTGATTGATGGTTTCTGCTCTGTACATCTTTTCTCATAACCCATTTTAGTGCTATATCGAATGTGAGGTATAGTTTTTAAGTGTACAAAGGCTAACTGATACTGGAATCTTACCATTTACATATTGACTAAAATACCGTTAAGGTCTTTTACTGGATAAAAATACAGAATATTTTTTATTTCCCCTTTAATTTCAGCAAAAAAATGGTAGGCAGATAAATATTGAATATTTCAAGGAGTAAAATATAAAATCATTGTGTTGCTGAGAATTTTGCTGGAGATCATGTTGATCACTGTGTATAAGACACGGACCTGAAGCGCACATTATTGTATTGCTTTATGAGTGTCTTTCATGCATTGACTGCATGGCTTTTGAAAGTATCGACATGTGTTTCAGGTCATGCTCCAGGCCTCTGAATCTCTACCATGAAATGTTCAAGGTGATTGCTTTACAGCTAAAAAAAAATCCCTGTTAACTGCTGTTATCCTTGCAGGTGTTCTGTATGCTGTGACCACCTGACAAATTGGTATTATGAAAAGGATGGAAAGCTCTACTGTCGTAAACACTACTGGGAGAAGTTCGGAGAGCTCTGTCACGGCTGCTCTCTGCTCATGACTGGACCTGCCATGGTGAGTCTCACAAAGACACTACGATGTGTTTATCCAGAATTTGAGACCATGGGGACATAAGTTGATTAAATATAATAAGCTCTTCATACTTTTAGCTTCATGATTCTTATTTTGTTGTCAGTTAAGTTGTGGAAATCTTTGTTTCCAGGTCTTAGAGGGAAGTATGCAATTCAAGGCCACAACTTTTCATTTCTGCTGCTATAGGGTCTATCAATGAAAACACAAAATGTGTAGTAGTAGATAAAGTATCAGGGGATCATGGGAACGCCCCATTAGCAGTTGAAAATTCTGCCATATATAGAAATCACACAGAAATGCTGCTTGCAGTAATGTTGATGTTAACGTTACACTTAGTAAAACAACAGATTTCTTTAGATTTGAACATAATCTGAACATAAGTAAACAATTCAACATAAATCCATCATATGGGATTAGTATTTTTACATATTTAATGGAGGAATGTTAGTTTCAAGCCAGTTGGATTGACATTGAATTACTTGGGGACTTACTTGGAGGAAAAAGGTATGAACATGCATTATGAGAAAAGTAGCTAACCTCTTTGAAAACTGACTCATTCATTACAAGAAAATAGAAGATACCCCAACCTCTGTTGCTTTTAATGTGACTAATACACCTCCATATGCTTCTGTTTTGGTTATTTCTCTATAATGAGCATTACGGCTTCTTTTTTCGTCTGCTTTGTGATTCTTTCAGGCTGTGGTGTAATAAAATCAAACACTGACTAACACAAAGTCAAGACTATTACACCACTGTTACTACATGTTCTTGACAATGCTTTGAAAGTGTGCCTAGCCATGATCTTACAACAATTGCCAAAACTTTCCCCCTCTACTTAAATAATACCAGACTGCCCGCAGAGCGTGTCAGTGCTGTCTGTGTTCCCGTTTGTCCCTACCACTAAGATTAATACTAACATGCATTAAAGGCCAGGGGGGCTTCTTTTGTGGGAATTACATCTACAGATGAGTGATACTTTACATAGCATTTGGATCTGAGGCCAAACTTGTGAATGAGTTTGCCCCTCTCGAGGCCCCATGCTGTTCTCTACAGTTCACCTCCAGCACAGTAGGAATCTAGCAGTAGTGTTAGAAAGATGGTTGAACATGAGGGAGGTTTGGAGGCTGTTTTTTTTGGGGTCATTTTTAGTCCTCTGTGGTAGGATGGCTCTGTGTTTCCTACTAACTGCACTGTTTTTAGAGATCTGTTGTTGCATGCATACCTGTTTGTTCTTGTTTGCAAATCCCATTCTTTCACACTCTGTTGGTGTACACTGACCTGAGTGATCTTGTCTCCATTTTCAGTTTCATTGCACATCTTGAGTATCTTAATGAAAGCTTTACCACTGCAGTGAAAAGAAGCATGACAAGATAATCACCGGTTTTATGAAGTTTCTGAAAACTAAATTGGAATTCAGTCAAATTACAAAATATATGTCACAACCAAATCATAATGCCTTGAAGCTCACTGGGAAAGTACCCATGGGTGCTCCAGTAGAAATCGGAGGAGACTGATTTCGATCCAGATTTCTGAGTTGAAACATGAAATTCAGGTGACACCACCACTTGCTGGTCACAACCCTGGGGTCAGTTGCCATAACTTGTCCAACATGGAGCCAGTCTGAAGTTTCTGCCACCAAGAAACACACATAATGGACTCTTCTATTTAGTATTGGCATCGTGCTTCATCTGTCAGTGTAGCCAAGTGTTTTTGGCAAAGCTTAATTAGCACTGCAGCCTCGTCACAAGAAAGAGAATCATTGTGGCCCAGGAGCAGAGGAGGGTCATGCAGAGCTGCTGGAGCTTGTTAGGCATTCAAGTCCAGAACACTATTGTTTTTGTCCTGTTTTCATTATTTGTTAGATTATCAATTGACTAAAAATGGCTACTGTATTTGAGGACACTGGAAAGAATATTTCGGATGCTTCTGATCAAAAATGTTTTCATTTTTGCTCATATTACTGCCCAGTATTTGATCTAAAATATGAGACCTTTCTTCATTTTGACCTTATTTTGTCGACTCTGCATGGCTCAGTGATACTGTTAAAGCCTGAGGCAGGTTATGACTGTGGTTCTTGGCCTGGAGGTGGGGAGTCACAGACAGACAGACTGACTGATATGTCACAGTGACTGACATCACTCTAATCTCTCTGTAGCAGTAGGGAGTCCTTTCCCAGCACTGACTCAGAGCTGTGGGAAATGTGGCTCAAACTGCGTTTTGCATCTGTTGAGCTTAAATTGTGAGTAATTCAACTTGTATTTTGGATTTTAAAGTGATCATCACTTCATTTTATGTTTACACTGTAGACTTTACTGCTCAATTTGCATTTACAGCTTAGATCGGATTTTGTGTGGCTGTTCCTGTTATTTTTACAATGTGGTCTATGTTAGATTCCATTGTAAACTGGTCAGCCCTGATCTGACTCACATACACTAGAGAATAATAGTCAAGACAGACACCATGCACAGCCTGTTTGGTTTGAGTCTCAAGCCTCTTTAAACTTGACTTTAAGGCTCTAACCTTTCTCTGACATGCAGTCCCCTTTTCAGCCAAATCTTGCCTTTACAATAATGTCATCCCAAATCACAACTGTCTTCTGTGTTTGTACAGAATGCAGCATATGACTCAATCTAGAGTGGTCCAAAGGTTGCATTAATTCTGACATGACTGATAAAAGGTTTCACTGCATATATCAGCTCAGTATACATATCTATAGTATTTAGGACTATGTATGCTTTTCAAAACCAATGTGATTTGTGTCATTCAATTTTGTATGAAAAAAAACAGGAATTACATATGAGCAAAAAAAAGATTTGCATAACCTTAAAGTCTTCCTGTAATGTTTTATCCACTTGTTCTTGCCTGTACCTCCATACACACATCCCAAAATCTGGCAATGTTGATTTCAAAATATAGCCTTAAACTGCTATGTCCTAATGTTTGTATGGGGCAGACACATTATCTCATCTTGTGTGAGAGGACCATAAACAAGATGAGGTGGGAGTGCAGAAAGGGAAATCAGTCATATCAGTCAGGGCAGGCCACGTTAATGAGAGAGAAAGTCTATGACAGGCTGTGAGCTTGTTCAGGAGGTTGAACGCGTGAACATCAGTAGTTGAGACCTGCAGAGTGAGGTGACATCATAGCTGATTCCAGACAGGCTGAGAGGGAAGCAGGTGTTACCACTGTGTCACTGCTCACAGTGGGAGGAGGGCAGCACGCAACCCAGAGCATTACACACTCATGTGTGACGGGCTTACAACCTCAGAACAGGACAGCCACCACACTGTCAACATACTCCTCCTTTCTGCTTCACATCGTGGGAGTGAACATCAGGACATTTTGTGTGTGCTTTCAGGTGGCTGGGGAACACAAGTATCACCCTGAATGCTTTGTATGTCTGAGCTGCAAGGTGGTGATTGAAGACAGGGATACCTACGCCTTAGTTGAGCGATCGAAACTCTACTGGTAAGTCAGGAATTTTTAACACTGCTTTCAGTAAAGTTGGGAGAAGTTGGAAACACATGCAGGAAGCAGTTAACAGTAGAAAAATATTTTTCCACTTAAAACAACAGTCTTAATATGCAGGCTGATTAGATTATGTAAGAAAAGGTCATGAAGTTCTTAGTCTTGTATGATATGCGTGTGTATTTTTATTTGACAGTGGTATTTCTAGAACATGCATCATTGTCCTGAACTTAATGCTCATATGTTAAGTGTCATCAGTCTTTTGATTTTTGCACCTTTTGAAGAGTAAATTGCACACGAGCGCATGTCCACACACGTTGTGATTCACACTCTCTTCTCGTTGTGTGTAGTGGGAAGTGCTACAAGCAGGTGGTCCTCACGCCCATGTTGGAAAAACGATCCCATGACTCAATCCTCGACTCCCTGCCCCACACAGTGACCCTCGTCTCAATGCCCTCTGCAGCCAACGGCAAAAGAGGCTTCTCGGTATCAGTACTGAGGGACGTCAGTGGCTCCGTCAGCGTTCAAGTCAAAGAGTAAGTGGCACTTGACACAGGCTTATCTCCATACCTGTCTCACTCTCATGCAGGGATAGGATGAGTAATGCCTTACGTAACTGATTATAGGTTTATTTAATAACACACTTATTGCATTTAAGTGTGTCACCACAACAAACCTTGGTTTATTGATAGATGAAGCAACGCTGTTTGAGCTGTGTTCAGTAGCACATGAGCAGAGAGGAACAGTTTTTCCTAATCTCATATGTTGACAGTTAACATGTGAATTTTTTAACTGTGTTGTCACCAGGGTCAGAGGAATGCTTATTAGTCCAGAGGTGCGGAATGCCATCCACGTTGGGGACAGGATCCTGGAGATCAATGGCCTCCCAGTGGGAACACTTATGGAAGAGGAGGTAGGTTTTATCCTTTGTCCACATCTCTAATGGCCATAGAGTGGACCTACAGATGTAAATATTTCATTAATGTACTTTTGAACAACTGTTTTGATGAAGCAAATCCCTGTTAGGGGCAGATACATTTACTTAAGTGTAGTTTACAGACTTTTATATATATGATATGTGACAAATGCAAATGTGATTTTGGCATTCCTCACATTCTTTCACCTTTAATACATTCCTCAACCCAGAGAGGATGGTATGTGGAATAGCAGCACTTATAGGCTCATTCCCACAACCTCACCCTCACACCATTGCATGCCTTCCATTTCATTTTTGCCTTTGATTGTTTTACTTCAGTCCACACCTATCCTGTTTCCCTGTTGTTCATTCTTTTATAACTTTGCAACTCAAATGCTCAGTGAACCATTGATTTCAGCTTCATTACTTTTGCTGTAGTCATGCCTTTAATTATTTTTTAATCTCACTGTCTTGGTATCCTATCCTGTCATAGTCTTCTGCTGTGTCTCTGTGGCCGACAAACTCAGCATATACACTGATGTACCATTGTTTGGTTTAAGAGTTTCTGTTTTTATCTAACAAAACTTTCTTCAGCATCCTCACATGTCCACGTATCAGTGTTTCATTTATTGAAACAGTAATACCAGCCATTTATCCTTCTAATACTTTCTTTACTTTTTCCCTTATGCTTAGGTGGACGATCTGATTCACCGCACCAGTCACACACTGCAGCTGCTTATAGAGTATGATCCAGTCAGGCAGCGTTTGGACCGTCTCAGACTGGGATCTCCACAAAGGCTTGGAGTCCCAGCGACGTCCCGCATGCGCCTGTCCTCCCCCTCTAACGCAGTCCTGGAGAGAACTGATGTAGTTGACGATGGCACATTGAAGAGGCGATCATTAAGGTATGTTAAAAGGAAGCAGAGAAACATGGGAAGTACAGCATACACAGTTTTTATCATTTTTAATCAATTATACATACACTTTTCCAGACGCAGTAACAGCATATGCAAGTCTCCAGGACCAAATTCTCCTAAGGAACAGGCTTTTATTTCACGAGACATTGGACGTTCTGAGTCATTAAGATCCTCCAGCAGCTGCTCTCATCGTATATTTAGGCCATGCGATCTCATCCATGGGGAAATCTTGGGAAAAGGCTTCTTTGGACAGGCCATCAAGGTGAGCCTCCTACTGTAATTGATTGTTCAGCTTGTTTTTGATATTTGTACACATCTGTTCTACTGTTGTGACATATGTCATACATGTCGGTTGCTTTTGTCTCACTGACAGGTGACTCATAAAGCCACAGGAGAGGTGATGGTAATGAAGGAACTGATCCGTTGCGATGAGGAAACGCAGAAAACTTTCCTTAAGGAGGTTAGTAATCTGTAACAGAAGGCCTTCACTTCCTTGTTGACAGCTGAGTCTTCTACCTCTGCTTGAAGCTGAGATGCATTATCCTCATAACTGAAAGCACGAGACATGTTCCAACAATTACCTCTTTGTAGCCTCTTGTTTCAGGTTGTTTTTTTTCTGTTTATCGTTTCTTGTGAACATTAAAACTGTTCTACTTGAAAGCCTAATTGTATCCTTTTTTTTTTTTGTCTTAATCCTTAGGTCAAGGTAATGAGGAGCCTAGATCATCCACATGTTTTAAGGTTTATCGGTGTTCTGTACAAGGACAAGAGGCTCAATCTGATAACTGAGTTTATCGAGGGAGGCACCCTGAAAGATTTCATCAGAGACACGGTGAGTTAAACCCGTTGATTCACTTAACGCTCTTCCCCTCTTCTTTCACAGAAAGGCACAAACAAGCCTTAGTGACAGCAGAAATAGCTGCTTGTAGTTCCGAGGCCTGTGGGAGGGGGCTGACCTGGAGTAAACTCTGCAATGATAGACTCTATGGTGGGCTGGTTTCTTGGCATGTCTACTGGCCAAGATGAGGAATGAGAAAAGTTGTAGAAAGTGTTCCCAGGTGTAATTTAAAGAGTTGTGTTCCCCTCCTCCCACAGCTGACCTTTTTTAAGGAGCAAGTGAGCACAACATCTGGGTGGGTGTGAAAAGGGAGAATGGAGTGATTTTCCACTGGTGTGTTTAAACAATGTCATGGGTTTAGATTTAATTCTGTCTAATGTCATGTTAGGAAGCTTTTTCTGTTGAAAGGTCTTGTTTTAAGATAACAAACGTCTACCTCCATAGTCTGATGCATCATAGTTTTTACTTAATATATTCAAAAAGAAGGCAGTATTCATTCTTCTTTCCATTTTTCATAACTCTGGACTAACAGGACCCGTTTACATGGGAGCAAAGAGTGAGCTTTGCAAAGAGCATCGCCTCTGGAATGGTGAGTTATCCACATGCAAGGACTCCACTACTATATTCAATAGTAACGCTTTTTATTTTGCTTAACTATGTGTACAATGTGCTTTATATGCACAAATACAAGGTATTTAAATGAAGCATTGCAGAGATTCATTTTGTATTGCACATGTCTGATACAGCGATGAGCACAAATTAATAACTTCTTACTCAGATAGATGATCAAAGATGGTGACAGTGGACGAAGTAGTGTGTTGCATATTATACTTGACACAAAAGCTCTTCTTGCACTTATGTGAACTTTGAAGAGACAGATCAACTTTATTTACCCACAAGGGGAAACTCATTTTGCATCTTCTCAAAAAATGAAGTTACATGAGAATAAAATTAAACAGTCATCAGTCTGTCGGACTAAGGTATTGTTTATTCTGATGGCAACGAGATTGTAGGCTCTTCAATAACATTCAGTTTTATGTCCTCTTTCTTTCAGGCTTATCTGCATTCAATGAGTATCATACACAGAGACCTCAACTCTCACAACTGCCTGGTTAAACTGGTAGGTGACAGAAACTCTGAAGCTGTTACACATTACAAGATTATGCAATCAGGCTCTGTTTGAAAGGAGTTAATGTAAAATCAGCTGAGTTTAAGGGGTCTAAAGGGCAACATTACACTGCACAAACCTACCTTCTGTAAAATGTTGTTAACTCTGGGTTTACTTATGGTTGTAGTAAGCCTTTCACACATTATAGGTTAATTAAATACAAATAAGATTCAGAGGGAACTTTTGACTCTATTTTTACCGACAGGACAACACAGTGGTCGTAGCAGACTTCGGGCTTTCTCGACTCATAGTAGAGGAGAAAGTAAAACCACCTCCTGAAAAATCCTCCACCAAGAAAAGAGTGTTCAGACGTATAGACCGCAAGAAGAGGTACACAGTAGTGGGAAACCCTTACTGGATGGCTCCAGAGATGCTAAATGGTAAGTGAGGTCATACATAAGAGTCTCCAACATGAACTGTAAAAGATAATTCATGTGGGTATATTTAGTCTTTTATTTTTTGCGTTTTTAGGGAAACGTTACGACGAGAAGGTAGATCTTTTCTCCTTTGGAATTGTGCTTTGCGAGGTAAGACCATAGCAAATCTATTTTCCTTGTGATGAATGCAGTACTATGTCAGTTCATGCTCACACTTGCATTGTTAGACAATCACAGCAAAGCATGAGCATAAATATTTTCCATTACCTAATTTAAGAATTTATCACGTCTCTGCCTATCCTAATAACATACCTTACAAAAGATGCCTTATTGTTAATTTATTGTGTAAAGATTTAAAGTTATTCCTTGAGGTTTGTGTTGCGCAGTATTTTAACTCACTGATCGTTACATCTCGTGTCTCATGATCCAGATTATTGGGAAAGTCTATGCAGACCCAGAATGCCTCCCCAGGACTCTAGACTTTGGTCTTAACATTGGCAAATTTGTGGAAAAGTTCCTTCCTGATGACTGTCCACCAGCCTTCTTTCCACTGGCTGTGGCCTGCTGTGATCTCATACCAGACAACCGGTGAGCACCTGGTTTCACAGTAGTAAACTTTACTTTTTGTAGAATTGCTGGTAAAACCCAAAATAGTATATTATTGAAACTGTACAGCAAGAATACCAGCCAGCAGGTTTCCATAACACAGTAAAGGTGTTTCTGGAAACTCTTAACCTATGTCCTCTTTTTTTCACAGTAAAAATGTATTTGGAATTGTGTATTCTATGTATTCTAGTTCATGACAGCAGTTCATTCACCTTATGCTTGCTCTGTTTCCCTTTACACACAGACATTCCCCCAGATTCTTTATTATTCTTCTACCCTGTAGAGGCCAAGCTGTCAAAGCCACTTCCTATCTTTCTTTGTGAAATGTTGTTTTTCAACCTTTCATTCATTTTCGCACCATTTGTAGTCCAGTTGGTGACCCTCACTCTATTTGGCTCCAGGTCGAGATCACTTTTTTTTTTTTTTTTTAACCAGTCACCTTTTTAGGAACAAATTGCAGACCTAAATTACAGGAATGCATTTGTATTTACAAATCATATGAAATAAGCCAGAGAAAGTATTAAATATATTATCATCATCTTCATTTGAAGTCAAAGCACATTTAGAAATCATTACTTTCTGTTTTTATGTGCAGCTTTTATAGATTTAACTGCTACAACGCCAAAACAGAATGAGTGATCCATGATAAATATGAATGTTTTCTCTGGAGAAAAAAAAAACACAATTATCCTGTAAAATTCTTCACAAGTGACAGTGTGATTTTTATCCAAATGGCTACATACGAAAAGCTTCGACCATCACAATGTGAAGAGTCTTTTAAAAACGGTTGTAAAAAACATTAGGACCTGCCATATGTCATCTTGACCTGCCTTCCTCTGCACTCTCAGAATCCTTCATCATGTTTTCTGTCAAGCTTGTCAATCTGGTTTTAACCTCAAACCCTCTCTTTGTGCCCTCTGTGCCCCCTCCCCGTTCACAGTCCATCTTTTCAGAAGTTGGAGGACTGGTTTGAAGCGCTATCCCTCAACCAGGAGCTGGGGATCCCCCTCCCTGCTGAACTGGATGAACTACAGCAGAGTCTGAGTCAACTTCACTGGCCCAAAGACGGCCCTCCAACCCAGAGTACAAGTCAGCCATCAACCCCAACACCAGCGTCTCCAGACTCCATGACAGACAATGGCACTTAGGTCCTGTGTCTCCGTAATCTATAGCCTGTGACCCCTCTCAACTGCTGCACTAACATGTGAAAGACAGAGGAAAATGAAACCCGAGCCATTTTAGAAACTGGATGACCTGCAATAGCTGGACCAATTCTCCCAGTATGGGATGTTTAGTGTGAGAGTGCCAGTGCACTGCAATGTGAGTGGAAACAGTGTAGGAGACGCATTTCAAGACGACAAGTGTTAGTTACTAATTGTTACCTTACTTACCCCCACTCACAGGGTTTTACTGATGTTTACTGTGTATAAAAACAATATGCACCTTCCTGTGGTCCTGCTCCTGTGAGCGGTGGAGCATCTTTGTACTGTGCAAGACCTTTTTGTTCCCATTTGATGAGTCCCCATGTGACAGCAGTTTTGCTATTCTGCCTTTAAAATTGTTTGCTACTTGTGGAATGCACAGGATCAGTCCTGGCCCAGGAGAGGAATCTCTTCACCGTAGCAGCAAAGAAAACAAAGGTATTTGACGTTGTGGCTGATTGACATGTCTGGAAAAAAAGAGATTTAAGGCAGTACAGGAAACAAAACACACAGGGACCTTGAAAAGGTTTGACACAAGAAGGCAAAGGAATGTTGTGGCTTTTATTGTCTGGGCACCACTGATCTAATTTTTGACGAGACAGTAACAAGTATAGTTCTGAAATACTGTAACGATGTTATTTCATTTCCTAAAATGTTGAATTAACCCTATTTGATTTTTTTTTTTTAAGTTTGAGTTTAAAAGAAACCTGGTGCTTGTTTTACCAACACATGAACAGAAGCCCTTTTTACATAATTGGGTTGTTTAGTTACCATAAGATGTGCTGCCACACATCATTACTTATGACCATACAAAGTTGCTTTGTGAAGATGAACTGGATTTTTTTCTCTTTTTTTAAGGAACATATAAATATGTACATACTGTGGTTCTAATTTTATGCCATTTTGTAATTGAAACTATAAATTTGTAGATTTTTAGACATTTCGCCAACAGGGAGCGTTTTGGCCTTTCTTAAATAGCATCACATAAGGTACTGACGACCTGTTGTAACCACTATTATTTATATCACTGTAGTGTTTCTTAAATAAAACTCTTAAAAGGTGACTTTTTCTTGTCATTATTTAATTTTGAATACTTGTAGAATGACTGCTAGTACTAGTACTAAATATTTTTTTGTTAAAATACTAAAGCTTAAGAAATTTAAGGATTTTTTTTTTGTGAAGTGCAAAAACATGATCGTATGACAGAAGTTAAAATATTCAAATTTTAATTCACAACTGTCTTAATTCATTAAATATTTTGTGCTTTCAGGCTGCTTTTTAGATGCTATTTTACGTATCCCTTGTATCTGTCAGTTTTTTCCTGTCTGCAGGAGGAAACTATGAATAAGGTAAAGTTGAGGTTCCAGTTTTATTTCACCAGTGTTCCTTCTCATAGTGTATGCTTTGTGTTTGTTCCCATAACTTCATAACTTTGAGACATCCAACTTGTAGTTGAGATATTTATATATTTCCTTGTTCTACTTGTACATTATTTGTACCGTCTTTCCTCAAACTATTTCGTCAGATGGATCTCAAGACGATGTTCAAGATTCACCAATAGAGGGAGCTGGCACAAGCAGTTCTACAAGTGTGCACCACTTCAAATGGCAGGACATTTCTCAATACATAAATTACTTCACCTTTTTCTATTTTTTTCTGGAGACAGTTGGACAAAAAACAGGTTTTAGAGTAATGGTTGCACAGTTAATTAATGAGAATATTAATCTTTGTGAAATTAATACATTCACAGTCGTACTATGCATTAACAGTATGAAATATAACAGGAGTTTACAGATGGTGTAGGTCTATGATAAGGATTGAATGTTACAAATCACGTAGCTGCAGTCTATCAAGGATATTACAAACAGCTGATTCTCCTCTGCCTGGACCAACACTGTTCTTCATTAGTACAGACTGTAATTACATTAACTTATGCAAATTGATAAATTATATCAGTCACAGGGTTTGTGTTTAAAATTTTATTTCAGTCTCAGCAATGAAAATCTGACATTCATACAACCACAAGATCTACAATCCAAATGGTGAAGGACAATATTAACATGTTGCTGCTATGGAGACAATAATTACATCCAGCACATGGACACATAAAATGATGGAGCAGTAGTAACCGAAGATCGCCAGTGACATGAACAAACAAGTTCTGGAGCGATAACAAACTGGCAATTCACTGACAAAGGGTGCAAAATAAAGTCTTCTACTGTATGTTAAATGATATCTATCATCAGGCTTGTTGTCTCTGAATGTTTTAAGATGTGAAAAATGGCCCCTGAATACACACTTACAGCAGGTAACCAAGTGCATGCATTCATGTTTTTGAATCAACAACAGCAGACTTTGGACTTTTTATCCTACTCCGTTCCTGACTCTACCCTGAAGCATCAAGTGCATAACTCAAAAGATCTGAACCTAATCTAAGCACCGGGCTTTTTCAGCACATCAACACGCTTTGTTCAGCTCTGCAAAAAAAAAACAAAAAAAACCCAGCAGACTTTGTTGGCCTTTTTTTCCTCATTTCATCTGCTCTGTGTTGCAGCAGTGCCTTTTTATCCTGAGGACTAACTATTGTCTCTCATGACTCCTGAGAGCATACTGGATTTCCTGTCACTCCTTAACCTGTGGAAGAAAAGGGCATGTCCTCTTTCACGCATATTGAAAAAAAACAAAAAAAAAACGCCATCATGCTCTGTAACTGCAATGGCCCATCAGTTGAGTACAAAGAAAAATTAAGAAAAGATATACAAATACATTCAGAAGAATCATGCTAAGGCAGTTTCTGAGTTGTCTTTAGTGGGCTTATTTTATCTCATGTTCCCTCCATCCTGTCTCAAAGGAGGATGACTATTTTTGGACACATAACCATCTGTGTCATCAGTTCGTCTCCAAGACAAAGCAGTCTTTATAAATACATGTCCGTGTCTTCCTCGGCACAGCCTCTATGTCGACACATGAAAATCAGTTCCATATTCATACTGTAACCACACCTCCTGTGGAGAGCACCTTCACATGGAAACAGTAAAAAAAACCAAAAGATTTTATGAGCTGTCCCCCTGTCAAACACCAGTTTCATCACACATTTCTATAAACACTGAAGAGTCAATATCCGCTTCATATTCATACTGTAAAGGAGGGCAGCACATCCGCATTTCCTCAGCTACCAAAGTTATCAAACGTGGATATTAAAGACTGTGTGACAAATGCTCCTGAACAACCAGTTTACCTTAATTGTGTCTAGTTGTTAGGAAATATGTTTTCATTTGTGTCCGTTATCAGATATGTTAAAAAAAAAAAAAAAAAACAGGAAAAGGGACACAAAGAAGACAGCATTCAGATCAAGTCTTTGGAGTGAACACCACTTCCCTACTCACACAAAGGAGAAAAGGACGGTGGGAGTTTCTTGGTCCACTAAAAATGCATCTAAAGTCCAATTTGTGGACTATGTGTCTACTCATGCTCCGGGGGTACCGGCTTGTTGGCCCATGAGCGGGTCCCCGCCCTCCATACCCTCCTGGACAGGCGTGGTTTCGTTCTCCGCTGTAATGACGATGGTGTTCTCGTCTATCAGCTCACAGGTGGGGTTGGAGAAAGCCGACAGCGGGAGGGTGATTCTTTGCATCTCACGCTCGTACACTCGCTGCTCATGCTGCTTCTTTAAATCCCGACCCCTACATGAAAACACAGAAAAGAGAGACTGATTACACCAGGAGAGAAACCACTCAAATGTTTTATTACAGCCCTGACTCCAGGATTATACCGTCACTATCACACTCATCAGCAGTAAGCGTGAACTACATTTGGGAATAAAAATACCCACTGTTGTGCTGCCTTATGTAATCTTTCAGCTTTGTTAGTATGGCGATAATATGCAACACAGCTTTCTGAGGGGCCACCCAAGCTAAACACTCCACGATAAGACACTTCAGATAACATGCTGCATGTAAATTACAAAGCTGGCTTGTCTGTGGAAATGACCGGGGACAGATGGTGAAAGGAACGGCAGTGACAGGCTGGCATTTATTTAGCCCAAGACAAACACTGAAACAGCACGAGGCCTCCTTTCTACTGATGTTGAGCCAAAAAAAGAGGAATAACAACACTTTCAGCCTGCCTGCTTCATTACAACATAATGTTCTGCTCGCATCCTCCATTTCTTCACACCCATCAGAAATCATTGAATGACGTAATATACAATCTGTAGATTTCATTCTGAAGAGCAAAAATATTCTAAGACTGCATGGTGAAATGTGGGTCATCTCTATGGACACTGTGGTCACCACTACAGAGGGTCACAGTTATATTTCTAGATGAGACGTCCATAGTAGATCACATCCATATCAGTGCAGTAACTGCTCCTCCTGATTGGTCGGGAGACGTTCCCTTCGGGGGGGGGGGGGGGGGTTGGTATCTTGTGAACACAGGTTGTGTCCAGCCAGCAAGGACCATGTTACACTCTGGGAATAGTGGACATGACAGCACTTCTAGCCATGCTTCTATTGCATTACTGAAGGTGATACAAGTGTAAGCAGAGGGCAGGTATTACATCTCTGACATAACACCTGCTCCTCCTCTATAATAATCAGCTACTAAAAATAGAAAACAAAGACACCGGCACTGCTAATCAGATTTGCCATCCACACACAGATCTGTCAGGGCATTTTGTTCCTCACCAAAGGGAATCAGGGTCCCCTTTTTCACAACACTGGGGCCATCTTCTTGTCTATTACATAACTGTGTCGAATGAGCAGAATTCTCTTGCCAACGCAACCCCTCCTCCACACTCTATTTTTTGTCAAGAATGTAAAATAAGATGGCAGGATTTTTCATTTCCTGCCACTTTCCTCGGCGTCTTACTTTGTGGTTGTTGTAAGGAGGGTATCTGAAATGGCTACTTTACATCCAAGTGGACAGGAGAGCATATTTCAGCAATACGCATAACAGCTGATGCCCTCTTCTCAAGAAACCATGATCATGCCTGCTAACACATTTATTATCATTCATATTGGCCTTTTCAACAGCTCTGTGTGTACCAGCGGGAACAAGAGTACACAACAGGACTCTACGGCATCAACTTTTAGATGTACACGCTGTAATAATGATATCCTGGGAACAGAAACACACCATACTAGGGCATTTCTCACTATTTTCAGCTATCTGTGATAACTGGATGTTGTTCCATTGGTGTTCGGTTCTGTACTTTTCTACACAGTACCTCTTCTAAGTCAGTGAACAGATACTTAATAATCATATGTTTGCCTCTTTGTGTGATTAGATTACTCACCTCTTGTAGAAGTAGCCGAATGTGATGCCTGCACCAAGAATGATTATAATGGCTATCATGAATATGCCGAGGATGTAGCCTGGAGACAGAAAAGAAACATCCAATATTACAAACTAAGAACGGTAAGGTAAGAACTAATAACTCAAATTAAATTCAGTCTGCAGGATACCACGTACCAAGCGTGCCAAGGTCTTTTTTCTTTTTGGGTAATGTCCGCACTCTTTGGCTGATTCCCATTACTGGCTGTGCATCGACTTTCTTGGCATGCTGAAAACTCTCTGTGGAAGGGGTAGTTCCTGTAGGGTGGAGGGATTCGGCTTCTGGGGCCACAGTAGAGCTTTCCTCTGAACATACAGAGGAACAAAAGCAATGTTAAGTGACTTTTAGTAGGCACGCTATGAGTTCTGTTAATGCTGATGAACTGTCAGCAGACGCGAAATCACATTAAAGTCAAATTAACACAGTCACTTTCACTTTTATCTTCATTTTATTCTCTCTTTACTATACCTGCAACTTTAAAATTGACCATATATGGTTTGTGAATGATCTACTCTTAACTCTGTTATTATCTGGTATTTTCCGACTCATATTTTACTCTTAGACCATTCCTCTCCTTACAAAATATCATGGTGTATTATACAATTGTTAAACTCAAGGTTGGTGGAACAATAGCTTTAGTTGATCCCTTTTAAAAGTTGATTTTTCCTGCTTTGAAAGGAGATGCATTTATTTTTCACTTCTAAACAAAAACGATACCATGGAGATCTCTTAACGTGGGCTGCTTCTTGCATTCATGACATTCATTCTGACATTGGAGGAGCTGGGACTTTTGCTGCTGCTGGGCCCAGACTGTGGAACAAGCTGCCTCTGCAGATCAGACAGACCTCCTCTGTGCCCGTTTTTAAATCTCTTCTGTTCTCTTTGGCCTTTTAACTCATACAATGTTGATATTTTGTTCCGTTTTGTATTTTAATTTGTTTTATTTATTTGATTTTTTTTATGCTTTTACTAATTTGTATTGTGTTTTTAGTGTTCTGTGCAGCACTTTGGTCCACTGTGGTTGTTTTAAAGTGCTTTATAAATAAAGTTGGATTGGATTCATCATCTAGTCTTCATCCTTTACCCACAATTTTTTGTATTTACTTAACTCCATGGTGTTTAAGTGTCTTATACTGTATATATTTTATTGTATAGTGGTGAAGGCACTTGTTGCATTAATGCACTTTACATGGGCTTGGCTTGACTATAAGTGCTTCATCTGGACAGTGTGGTTTCCATTTACTGCTCGTCCAATAACATTACCACTGACCAAAGACCATCTACAGAGCAGGGAAAAGCCCTGACACTGCTCTTGTGTAATTCTAAGATGGTAAAATCAGTTAGAGGAGTGGCAAGCACATGAATTTGTAACATGCGTCACGTATAAACAGACCGTGCACACTCGAGTCTGGTTTCAAGAGACAGGAGGGTTCAGCTGCGGAAGTCAACATCTGCTCTTTAACTCTCCCCCATAGAAGAAGCTGTTTACGAACTCTGCTGGAGTTTAAAGGCATGAAGTCATAAACTGCAGCAGCCAATTACCTGCCGTCTCTAAGGGGAAGACGGTTCCTCTCTGCCAATGAGTTTAGGTTTGGGGTGTGGTCAACGGCTTTTTTCAAACTACAGTTTCAGACATGTGACTGCAGGGCTTTGTTATTGTCTCGACTTTCCTTCAGAAACCACACGGAGACAAAAGCCAAAGTAGATAAGAACTTCACAGAGGAGCTTAACCAACTGACCTACAATATTCATAAATGTGAAAAGTAAACAGTTAATAATCATTCTCTAATGAGCAGAATGGAGAAACTTTCCAAAACTTTTTGGTTGACCCATTTAGTTTCAAACTTGGCTCCATCCTCTCTCATTAACTTGTTTTTGTGTTGTCTTTTGTATGAATTAATTAGAACATTTGCATTTTTTTTTTTAACTCAGAACCTGCTTTATAAAATAATGAGAGGTTCACAGATATGAGGAGAGAAATTGCTGAGAGCATGAAAAGTGGTCCAAAAAAGTTTCACAGCACAATCTGAAAGAAAAGTTTCCCTCTTAGTACCAATTACTAACTAACTATCAACTTTAACAGGTCACATCAGTCATTTTGACACTTATGAAATCCTTTCCATGCCTTTCCCACAATTCTGTGTTAGAATGTACACCCACCATGTATAAACCTACCTCTGCATGGGTCAATGGAGCAGAATTGTCTCTGAACTGCTCCATCTGGGCCAGCGATGTAGCACCAGGGCTTCTCAGAAGAGTCTGGGTTTCGGCAGTAATTGTGATCTCCCACACCTACAGGAGGAACCATCCAAAATGCACGCATTTAGTGTCACCTCATAGAAAATATAGGCTCGTCTTAGTGTGTCTGTCTGTTCTACTGTGTGGGTGCACCACTGGATTCATTAATCATTAACACTACTTCATCACACTACAATGAACAGGCTGCCACGAGCACAAAGAACGGAAACGGCAGCTGCAGAGCAGAAGAAGCCATTTAACACTGTAAACAGACAAATCAGTGGTGCAGTAAAATGAAAAATGAAGCGTGTACTGTGCAAATCCTTATTTTGCTTTCTGCTTTATTTATAAAGTCCTGTAGGAGTTTCCAATCTGTTCAACACTGGGTCAACGTCTCAGAAAAACATGATATGGGATGTTTGTGTGTGTGTGTAAACTGTGCCTCCTGTAGCAACATGTTCAGTCTAAAAACATCACTGACATTTTAAACATCCTAACTGCTGCCAGCTCAACTCCAACACAGTAGAAAACATCAGATGAATCCCAGTTACAACTCTAATTGAATGGGAAGTGCAATGACGTCTCTAAAAGTGAAGATGCAACATGTTTACCTGTTTGTGAATCTGGATGGCTTTGAATATCATAGTCCCTTGAAGAGTTGGTCCAGTTCAGACAGGTCAGACCTGAGGAGGAGCTCTGTTGTTCCCCTCTGTACTCCACTCCATTAGATCTCATACATTCTGCAGGAATACACAAGAAAACATCAACAAAAAGCCTCACCATCAATGACTGGGCTGTCAAAATGACTAAAAAAAAAACAACAAAAAACAAACATCCAATGGATGCCTGTTATTGTAATCAGTAAGACAATATACTGTGTGCTCTTCAAACAGATCAGCAAATATAAATAATAATAATTTTTTAAAAAAACAATATATGACACATTACCTTTTTGATTCTCATTGGGTGCACTGCTGTCCACAAACGCCACGCTCAGGAAAACAATGTGCAGAGAGAAAAACATTTTGCAGAGCTGACGGCCTGAATACACCGACAACATGATGCACTGATGCGCTTTTACTCCAATAATACAAAACTACAAACACACACCAAGAAAATGGCTTCAAATGGACGAAGAGCCTGTGCTGAATGGATCAGACACACTGCTCCTGCCGTCGGAGTCCCAGCCCTTGTTTTTGTGAGACAGGAGCTCAGCTTTCTTGGTAAACAGCTTTCAGTGGGAGGAGGAGGAGCAGATCTTTGCAGCACAAACCTCCAGGTCCTAGAGCCTCCCCACGTTCACACGGAAAACAACATCAGCTGACGAACACTCTGGCAACTTAGGATGGCATGCAGCCCTGAAAGAATAAACACACCGTCAAACACAAACACACAGGAAGGTCACTGTTTATTAGATGGTTTCAGATCTTATTTCTACTGTGGAAAAAGGGGAGAGATTGCTGGTTTATATCCATCAGCTTTCTACTTTTCCATGTTCCCATCCAAGAATAATTTCCATGCGGATGTCATTTTTTGGTGGTTGTCTAAAAATAGTTGATCCGTTTTCCCTTTTTCATTTAAAACTCTCTGAGCCATCGTTTCCATTTATAACCTTCATCCACAGCCTTATCCATATGGAAGAGCTGCTGCATCTGCTTTAGTGCAGCACATGTGTTTTTCCTGTGTGTGTGTGTGTGTGTGTGTGTGTGTGTGTGTGTGTGTGTGTGTGTGTGTGTGTGTGTGTGTGTGTGT
>JAQQZY010000001.1:40267253-40278417 GCA_030068375.1 Ostorhinchus rueppellii
TATGTTCTAGAAATGTATTCATCTCTACCACTCTACTGAGTGATCCAAGTGGTAGAGATGGCTGAAACAGGTGGAATCAAGTAAAACCTGTTTTTCAATAAGATACAGTATAGTGAGTAAAAGTGTGCTCTACCATATGGCTGATCAGAAGGTTAAAGGGTTAAAGTGACCGTTTGTGATCACTGTAAATATGGTAACTTTTCCATAAGATATCTAACAGTATGGTGAAGGTTCGGTGGCTGGGGTTCCTGGCCTCTGTTGTGGGGCCTCCCTTCTTTGGGGTGGGTGTACTTTCAGCTTTCAGGGGGGTGGGTTAGATCCCCCTCTGGGTGGGGTGTGCTGGTTGGCTGGGCCTTGGGACTGTCTGTTGGCTCCTGGTCCTTGGAGGGGTTGAGGTTGCATGTGTGTGTTCAGCTCAGTCTTTTTGCCTTATTCTCTTTGCTTCACTCTGTTACAGGACATTAATGTGAACAACTGCTGCTGATATTAATTGGGCTGTCGTTTATGATATTCTGTTCATGTTTTCTTTTCTTATATTCTTCATATATTAGGTCTGATTTATTTGATTTTATTGTAATTTCTTCCCTTTTTTCTCTGCCCAGTTTAGTCAGTTCTGGTTCTTGTTATTGTTCCCGTTATAATTATCACTGTGGTTGTTTTTGTTGCTGATGTTCTCTTTTGAGGGTCTTCACCATCTCCTTCTTCCTTTTTCTCCCTCCTTCACTCTTCCCCTCTCTTCTCCTCCCCCATTTCTTCAAAATTAGTTTGTCTGAGTTGCTAAGTTAGTATTTTTGGTTGATAGAAGATTCATTTATCAATTAATGACCAATTTATTTTCTTATTAATTAAACAGGGCACTTCTTAGTTCACATTTTGCACACAAAATTTTCTTTAAATTCTTTTTTAAATATCACAGTTAAATATATGCTGTTTGTTTACAAGGTTTTAAAAATATAGACAGACACCTTTGGCACAGGAACAAATTTTGCCTAACTTTTTTCAATCAAAAATGCTGAGGTGAGAGTTGGGGGTTTTTGGCTTAAAAAAAACAACAACAAAAAAACCCATTTCATTCCACTGTAAAAAGTTTGAGAACCACCGCCTTAACCCTCCTGTTGTCCTCATATTCTGTATACACCCCGTGTTCTCCGGGTCAAAATGACCCACCTTCATTAAATCCCCAATATAAGCAGCTTAATTGAATTTGAAACACCAAATCTTATTTTCCTTGAAGAAACAACAAATCCACACAGGACCAATATTGTTCCATTTGGGTCCGATCAAAGGCAGTGCAGTCTGTGAGAAGACCACCTGTCTGTGTTTACATCTGATACTGACTGATCTGAGACAGAGCTAAAACATTCTCACATGGAACTAACTCTGTGACTGTGATTTCAACTCAATTTGACTGTCGGGTCATTTTGACCCAAAGACGACCTTTGTACCTTTTTTGTACAGCTTCCGTGGAAATGTGGATAAAGGCAACAATTCACTTTTATTAATGTTGGGGTCATTCTAGGAAAAGTCATCAAATTTCAAGTTGAAAAAATATCGTTTTTTTGGTTTTTAACACAGTGGCGGGTCATTTTGATCTGAGGACAACAGGGGGGCTAAGGTAATGATGATAATGAGTTCACCAGGGATGGAAACAGTCTTTTCTCTAAACTTCTAAAGAGGGGCTGTGGAGAAAACCACACCAACAACCACACAATACCTGTGTGAGGCTGAAGACATTTATTCTTATTGCTAATCACTTGCATATTTTATCCTGATGTTCAAAGTGATAGTGTTTTATTTCACGTTGCTTGAACAGTTTTAGTGCTTTTGAGTCCTTTTTCGCTGCCTTTGTCCCATTATGGGCCAGTCTTGAATAGAAGCGTAACAAATATTTTGACCAGAACATCCCAAATGACAGCGAATTGACAGCAGAACAAAACATACAAAATAATAAGAACCAACTATAATCATGAAGAGCAACAGTCTATTGGAAGATGTCGTCTGTTTCCAGTTAAACACCAAAGAGTCACAGAGAAGTTTATTAGTTCGCAACAAAATAAAAATAAAATGAAAAAATTAAACAGACTACATCAAAATCTCCTAGTTAATCATGGATCTGTTTCATATTCAATAAAAAAATATCAATAAACAACACAAGCGGAGCAAAAAAAATAAAAATAAAAGCAATGGGTCTACGTTAGAGCACTTAGGTAATTTGTAATCTCTGAATGCAACATGATATTATACAATGTTACTGACTTGTATCTTAACATCTTTGCTTTGGTAAGTTTATTTTAGACAGTGCAATATGCTTAATTATGTCAGTCTACATCTGCCATAATCGAAAATGATATTGGACCCTTCAAAGCTTCCACCCACAATGTGCAATAACAATAATAATAATAATAATGATAACATAAAAAAATACACCAGGATGTACAACAGAAAAAAACAAAACAAAAAAACACAGGAAAAAAAATGGAATACTTAATCCAATCGAGTCCTAAAATGTAGCTCAAATTCCTGTTTTCCTTCTGGAACAACTCGCCCTTTTGGGGACGTTTGGAGAAACGACAGACACAGGCCTTTGTCACAATTTACAAAGATTAATACCATCATACAGGCAACATCCCATAAATGAGTTGCTGTATTTTCCCTGAACATTATGGCACTTTTAACCCTTCCTTTTGTTCATATTTTCACTTGAAAACATATGCACATACACCCACTCACACATCCACTCATCTGCACACACACTGATTTAATCCACTGATTTGGCCTCTTCGTTGGACTTCTTTAAGAGGGTGAGCAGGTTCTGGGACATGAAGTACGGCCTCTCTGCTGATCCATCGTTGCGTTCCAGGTCCTCCACTGTGACATGGACAAACACAAGTGAGTGGGTGACACTTTTCCACCAGGATACTTACTATGAATATTCTGCTGCCATTAATCTGCCTGTAATTCACTGTCTACGTTCAGCAAAAGGAAAATATGACTTACCTTGTTAATATCATGCAAACTCGACAGTTTATACCTTAAAAAAAACCTTAAAAGCTCATATGCGTATCCATAACAGAACTACTTGATTAAATACAATCACCTTTAATCAAGATCTACACCCAGTAAATATGGAATGTCAGCGGTTCCAGTGGAAAATCATCTTACATGTTTCACAATGAGACAAAGAAGAAAAAAAAAAAAGGTACAAAAGCGTATATAGACTTAATATGTTAGCATTCAGAAGGCCATGTCAACACCATGCAGCACTTACAGATGGACAGACAGAAAAAGAAGACAGACTGAAGGGTGGGACAAAGCAAGGCAGGTAGGGGCGGTGGTGGGCAGTAAACAATGGGAGTGTGTGTTTGTGTGTGTGTGTGTGTGTGTGTGCGTGGGGCCTGCAGAGTCCAAGAGGTCACAACAGCTGCGTCACAATCACAGCACTTACGCCAGTCTGAAATACCAAGGCAAGTAGGTGGCAATACAATACAATACATAGGATCCCATCATGGATCTCTACAAGACTGAAGCCAAAAAACGAAATAAAACAGACATACACTACTGTATGTACATAGGTTCCATAGGAAAAACAAGATCCAGTATTCGTACACTATATCAAATATGTCTGTAACATTTTGGCGTCAGCTGGTATTATTGTAAACAGTGAGAGACTCACCATTGATTGAGTTGCGTTGTTTTTGACTGTAAACATGGTACTTAAGTGGTTCTGTAGTGCATTCATTAACAGGATTAAGACAACAAATATTAGTGACAGTAATCAGGCACAGGTTGAGCACTCACAATGTACTACAGATCTGTTACGATATAAAAACCAACACTGTTCTAAAAACCAACACAACAGAGCATTTTTTTCCAAGCTACAGAGATGCACTGGGCTTTTAACCTGCTTCACTCATCACACGCCAGCGACAGCCTTCTCCAGCCGGACGTCACATCACTTAACATAGCAAGGCGATCTGAATTTGAGCTTGTTGTTTTTGCCGTACATCTAACAGGTCCATATCACAAAGTTGGAGGTACAGTTC
Source organism: Ostorhinchus rueppellii (assembly GCA_030068375.1). Taxonomy (NCBI): domain Eukaryota; kingdom Metazoa; phylum Chordata; class Actinopteri; order Kurtiformes; family Apogonidae; genus Ostorhinchus; species Ostorhinchus rueppellii. The sequence goes on from JAQQZY010000001.1 coordinate 40,271,297, forward strand.
TTTTGACTCTGTACGTATATGCATTTAATGCTTTAAGAGGTTTACACTTGAATATCATGACATCATTACTCCTGCGGCGCAGAGGGGGCAGGGTCTTCCTTCGTTTCTTCTTTGTCATCTTTCTTTTCAGCTGTCTCCTCTTTCTCTGCCTCCTCTTTTGGAGGCGCTGCCTCCTCAGTCTTTTCCTCTTCCTTCAACTCTTGCTTCTCTACTGCTTCTTCTGCCTTGGGCTCTGTTTGCTTTTCACTCTCTGCCTCAGTTTGAATGACTTTTGGTTCCTCCTTCTCCTTCGGTTCTTCATCCTCTATTTTGGTCTGCAGAGGCTGCTCTTCCTCGTTGTCCTGCTTCACCACCGTCTGCTGTTTCAACTGGATCTCTCCATCCTGTTGCTGCTGAAGAGGGGTTTCCTCCTCCACTTTGACCTCATCCACCTGCTTCGCAGCATCCTGCTGGTCAACACCATCGCGGTCTTCTTCCTCAAGCCTCTTTGTTTTGGAGAGGATCTCATGCAGCTCAGGGGACATGAAGTACGGCCTTTCAGAAGAGCCATCGTTTCTTTCAAGATCCTCACCTTTTGAGTGTACGTGCACCCGTATGCAGGGTGGTTGTTTGGGTTAATGGAAAATAAGGTGAAAATGAAAATTAAAAAGGTGGGAAAATTAAAGTGAAATTAGTGGGAGAAACAAGACAAAGAGAAGATCAGTCAGAAACATGGCAGAAAGGAGATAACAGCAGCAGTCATATGAGTGACTTAAAAGTGACAGAGAGCAGAGATCTGTCAAAGATACTCACAGAAGCAGAGGAAGAGTGTGTCGACACACATAGCGTAGACGCTGAAGAAGCCATGGGCGATGAGGTAGGATCCCACAACAACCGTCTGCAAGGAGACAGTCACATATGTCAACACCTCGGCTGACCAACAGAAAGTCAAACTAATCTGCAGAATAGATTTACTGAATAATGTGAGGATGGAGTTTAAAGGAGGAGGAGTGGTGTCACCTTCATCACACAACCCACAGCTTATCTGCCTTTGTGTTCTTGAACGCACCATAAAACTCAAATGGTTTGATGAAGAAAAACATGCTGGTTGCAGAGTTCACTTCAACAATCTCCTCTGGTGGAGACATCTGCAAAGGAATCCACTTCACTACATGTACTGCAGTGTAATAGATTTGTTTTGTGTTTATGATGTTTATGTAACAACGTGGATCACAAAGATACTCTGATGTTTAGAAGAAGAAGCTTTCTCTATCAGTAAGTTATTGTTAGATTTTTTTCACATATCAAAATAAAAATCACTTCAGATTGATCTGTCTGCTAGTAGTAAATGATTTAAAAAAAACTCATGCGCAGTAATACAGAAGATTAAACACATTATACAGTGAATTCCACAATTAAATCAAACTGTCCCGAGAAGATTCACAGCTCTAGTGAAAAGTGACATAAGATTACTGCGACTGTGGGTCGAATTTAGACAGACAGCAACAGGAAAGAAGCAGTATAACTGTAAAGAAAACCAAAATGCAGAGGAGTCAGTTTTTATTTCAGGACGACTTCGCCCCAAACATGTTGAGATCTATGAAACAAGTAGAAAATCCTCCTTCATTTGACATGTGTTTTGACTGTATAAACGAAAATGGTTAAGTAACACAAAAGAAATTTAGCAAAACCAGAAGATGTTTTAAGTTCTTTAAATCACAACTAAATTATGTATATTTTAGCATAAATTTAGGATAAAGCACAGTTTTTTAGTTATTTTATATGTTTTACTTGTTTTTTTTAAATCTGTTTTATCATGTTTTTGATGTGTTGGGATGTTTTTTTGTTTTTTTTTTACTGAAAAAGGTGATAAAATATCTCCAACCTTTCCATTCATACGGATGTTATCAGTCAGAGCCCTTTTCAGATTTCTTATTTTATACATACAAAAGTGTAAAAAAAAACCCAACCCAAAACCATATGAACTGGGTGCTTACTGTCATGTCTGCTCTTTTTTCTGCTTCTCCCTCTCTTTCTCTACTCGTTCTCTTACTCATTCTGTCACGCCCCTCATCAGTCTGATTCCGTCCACCCATGGGTCGCAGCTGCATCTCATCAGGTGTGGACTGTATATTCACTGCTCTGCTGCGTGTTCTCTGCCCGATCGTTCCTCTGCATACACATGACTTTCCAGCGTTTACCCAGTTTGTTGATTCCGTTCCAGACCCTGTTCTGCCTTTGACTTGTCCTGTTTGCCGCCTGGTTCCGACCCTGTTCTGATTCTAACCACTTCTGTCCTGTCGTCTGGTTGTTCTGCCCGCCCTTCGTTTGGACCACGTCTCCCTGTCCACTCCCTGGTAACTGGACCCGCCTCCATAAGACCGCTGAACGGCCGAAGAAATTAGGATTAGGATGTGAACTGGAACCTGCTGCTGCCTTGTTGGTGCAATAACTCAAAGCACTTTAACGCACACTGTACTTAGTTTTGATCTTTTAGATTTTTATACATTTTAATGTTGCTGTTTTAGCTTTTTTTTTTTTGTGATGTGTTCTTTTATCTATTTATTTATTCTTGCTGAGACTGAGCCATGCATCGAAATTTCGTTTAATATACATATGTATGAAGAGGACATTTACTGAAAACAATACAGGAAGTCTAAGTCTGCTGTCTCTGCCTGTGTTGGATTTCCTGGTTCTCGACCCCCCACTTGGTTGTTCCCTGTTTTGACTGGGACATCCAACCCCTGCCTCGGAGTTCACCTTCATGGAGAGGCTACACCGAATGGCAACGGAAAGGATTCCCCACCAGAATCCAGGACTGACACTGTTGAACTGTTTTATGTTAAAGCTGGGTATGAACTGTATTCCTGCCTTCTGATCTTGCACTTGGGCTCTAATGTGGGCCGTTACACTTACATTTTCAGTATTTCTCACTGAAATACAATCATAGCGTTACAATACTTCTGGGTTCCTTAAACACTGCACACATTCATGAAAAAACCAAAACAAAATACAGCATAAATATAGGGAGATGAACTGGCGACTTGTCCAGGGTGTACCCCGCCTTCGCCCTAAGCAGCTGGGATAGGCTCCATGCGACCCCCGTGACCCTAATGAGGATTAAGCGGGTATTGAAGATGAATGAGTGAATAGGGAGGTGATAAAAAAAGAAGACATTTTTAGAGGAGTGATAAAAATTCTTGGTAGATATAAAATTAATCAGTTTTTCCCAAATATAATAAAATATATCCCTCTGGATTCTGATAGAAAAAGTCAATATTTCCATTTTGAATATTTGCAACGTGACTTCATACCAGTCTTCTATTGTTGGTGGAGTTGGGTTTTACCACATTCTTGTTATACATTTCTTGCTGATTTTGGATGTATACCACAGGATTGGGGAAAGAAAGATAAATATTTAATTAATGTGTTGCTGATCGCCTGTAAAAAAAAAAACAAAAAAAAAACCAGTGACTAGGAAATGGTTAACTCAAGAAAAGCCCTCTGCATCAGCACGGATGGACAGAACAACTGACATTTACAAAACGGAGAAAATAACTGCATTGGTTCATCATAGACGAGAAGTTTTGGTTCATATTGACAAAAATGGGTTCAATTTATGATAATCCAGAGGCCTGATTTTTATTTATGCAAATGAATATTCGTTGCTATCTGATGACTCCCAAATGTTCACTGTTCCAGATGTGGTTTTTTTGTTTTGTTTTCTTCTATGTTAATGGAAAATTATAAAGTGCAATAAATAAATAATTATAAAATAAATACATTTCTTGCTGACTGCTAAAAGCACCTGTAATCACTTTGTATCCTCCCTGTGTTTGTGTACTTTTTCAACTCTCTTACAGCCGTGACAAAAGGCAAAATTCAGTTTTTACTTGGAACAGACAATAAAGTTATGCATCTATCCATAACCACAGACAGATAATTCTCACCATTATCGGCACCCAATAGTAGTTGAGTGATGGAGCAGCGTCCTCCACGGCTTTAATCCTCCCAGAGAAGAAGAAGAAAGAGAAGATCCCTGCAGAGACCAGAATGCCAGAATGAGTGTTGACTGGACTGTCTACACCTGCGTCTGCACGATTTGCAGAGAACATGTCTTTGTCTAAAAATAAACAGCTCCGTACCAACTATTCCGACAATGAGGAGCTTTCCAAGAAACAGCAGGAAGTCGGTAACTTTGTCCAAAACAGCCACCCTGTGTTGAAAACAGAGAAGTTAAACTGGTCTAAGAATAGTCTAAATATTGAACGACCATAGTCCAATGCTTATATAAGGTGAATATTGATTGTTAAACATGTTGGTATGTGATTACTGTTGAAATATATTGTATGATAAGTTACACAGACTATCAATTAGATAGTTAATAAGTGTAATATGCATCACTTTTAATCGGTTTTCTATGGGTTATTTACATTATTAGGACTCTAAACAGATGCTACTGTATCATTAAGGAAGCAAAACTAATGTGTTATGTTGTATAAATATGAGCTGGGGGTGGGATTTATTACATTTTCCTTTATGAGCAGTACATATTGAATTTATTTTGTTTTTACTAGTGAACATGTCAGTGTCTATTTTGTCATAATTGTCTTTATATATTAATGTATTTGTGCTGATATTAGTCCCTTATACAGTGGTCTCTCACTATATCGCGGTTCACCTTTTGCAGTCTCGCTGTTTTGCAGATTTTTTTAGTGCAATTTTGCTTTTTTTTTAACAGCGCATTGTGCTCTGCATCCTGATTGGCTAAAGGACTGTAGACCATTATCAACCCATCTCCTCCATGCAGTGTTTCCTGTACAGTCCAGAACGCGTTTGGCTGAATGTACGTAAATGCTCTATTCTATCAGTGTGACTCTCAAGTGCTGTATGTTTGCAAGTTTTCTCCTCAACAAAACCCAGAATGTCGACGAAGCATTCTGCACCGACAAAGGCAGCTGCGGTCGAACCCAAAAGGCAGATGCTAACCACTTGTGGACATGCTGAAGGAAGGTAGAAGTTGCGCAGCTGTAGGCGTCATTACGGAATAAATGAATCTACAGTTCGTTACATAAAGACGGAGGAAAATAACATAAGGACGACAGCAGCAATAAGTCTGAACAAGGATGTAAAAAGGGTTTTAACTGTCCGCAACGGAAAAAGTCGCTACAGCAGACTGGTGCCAGAATGCAGAGGGACGGTCAGAGGAACTGTGGAATACGTGCACGTGAGTCACAATCATTTCTTCTGTGTCCAACCTCATTGGTTGATCGTTAAAATTGAACTTTGAGTCTTTAAACAAGAAGAAAATGTTCATGTCTGTCTAAGAAAAGTGTATAAAGTGTGTGGTGAGGGGTTTTACAGCCTTAAAACACAAAATAACTGCAAAAAATAAGGATGACTCTACTTCGCAGATTTCACTTATTGCGAGTTATTTTTAGAACGTAAACCCCACAATAAACAAGGGACCACTGTATGCACAATTTTTAAAGTTTTTTTTTTTTTTTCAGCTCAAAATAAATAAATGAATGAATAGTAAATGTAAGAAATACTGCATTAATGTGTCTGGAAATCTCACCTGATAATGTTACGCATGAGAAGGAAGAAGGCATCTCGAGCTGATGTACAGAAACTTTTTCCATAGATGGCAATCTGTGTGGAAAAACATCCCCCATATCACAGTTACTACAACAGCTGACCCCCACTCATCTTTTTTTCCCAGCCGGTGTATCGCACTATAAAAACTCACCATGATGTAGGCATTTCTGTTCAGGAATTTGATGCATTTTTCCAAACACCAGAAGCAGCACTTCATGCAGCTCAGCAGGAATTTAGCAAACTTGTTCTGAGCACCTGAAGGAAGCAAACGACATGGTCACAATGCAGATACTGACCCCCCCGTTGTGGTATTTAACCCATCTGTGTCCAGTATACGTACTCATCTTGTTATTATGATACATTTTCACATAACAAAATAAGTCATCATTTTATGGTGCAATACATTTATGTAATTTTCTCATTATACTGAAATATTGATCTTTTTTTCTGAAATGACAATACGTTTCCATACACATTACAGCTACAGGCCGCCTGTTAAATAAAAAGACCGAAAAGGATAAAGAAGAAGTCTGTTCTGAGCTACTATAAACACATGGTGGACTGATAAATATGAGAAATCAAAAATTTGTCATGCGTTACCACATTTTAACAGTTTCCAACTCGCATTTCATTTCCACGTCTAAATCATTTTTTAAAATCAGTGGTGCTTTTTCTTAACATATTAAATCAAGGTTCCTACAGGTTAAATTTAAGATCTTTTTAAGACTAGTTAGAACTGAATTGAACCCTTTCATGCACAGTGGTCACTACAGTGGACAGCTTTTCTACAGCTGTTCTCTTGTATATTGGGTTTCAGTTCATACCTTTACTATAACTGTGCTGTTCTTGATAAATATGCATTAACATGTTTGAGTGTAAATCAATTGCTAATTGTTATAAGACTGTAATTAAATGTTCTTATTTTATTTTTAAAATCAGTATTTTCCATATAATCTCCATGATGTGAGTAATAACTACTATTAGAGTATGTTCAAATGTGAGAAAACATCAGATTAGCTGTAAGAAAAATGGTTTTATTGCATAATTTTGTCACTTTGTAATGATGGTATTAAATACATATTTCTTTGCTTTGAAAATTAAACACAGTGTCCAGCTGAATGGACATTTTTGTAACTCCATGAAAAATTGGTTCATAAAAAAAATCAATTGCTATGATTTTTTCATGCCTAAAGAGGAATAAAAACACTCAGGACAAAAATCTCTACTAAGATGATCATAATTCATGCATGAAAGGGTTAATGCCCATTTTACAGCCTATTTCACAGACATACAGACAAAACTTCATGACTCCTAGAATTTAGGAAAATGTGTTTGCTTACTCCAATGTCTTGATTCCAACTGTTACGAGTCATTCCTCACCAGGGGTTGCTAAGGTAACGATAACTGGTTGCTAATTTCAATAGAAACTGTCAGGTTAGAACAGGTGGGAACTAAGTCAACTAATGGTACTTTACAGCAGAGATGTATAGTAACGAAGTGGAACCACTTAAGTACTGTACTTAAGTACTAAAATGCAGTATCTG
>JAQQZY010000001.1:40349160-40359998 GCA_030068375.1 Ostorhinchus rueppellii
CATGGGAGTGGATCTGTCCTTCACTGTGGTTCTCCCTGAGGTTTCTCTTTTCCCACTGGGTTTTTGGAGTTTTTCTTTGCTGAGAACAGGTGTCTAAGGACAGGGGATACCCAGAACATTAATCCAATCCCTTCTTCTACTGTTTATTTGACTTGTTTGTTTTCATAACCAATTAATTCTGTGAAGTTGTGTGGGTTTTTTTTTATGTTATATACCTGTTGTGAAGCACATTGTGTCTGCCTTGTGCATGAAATGTGCCCTATAAAGAAAGATGAATTGAGCAACAAATGTGGCTGCCTTGCATGAAAAAGTAAACTACAAACAACCATCGTCCAAACATAAAGTTGTTCGTTTAATCACTGATAGATATCAGTGATGTTGTGTAGATGACAGATGGAGTTCATGAGACACCAAAACAAAATGTAACTTCTGTAGATAGAAACAAGGAGGATGCTTGCCTTCGTGGCCACATTAAGCTTTGCAGCTCTTTTTGAAGGCCCTGTGGCTTCATAGCTCTTCCCATTTACATCCACAGCCATCGTGAAGACGGGCTCATGGACTGGACCTGTCTGCGATGTGAGTTTGTAGTCCAGACCAGGTCTGTACTGGTTCAGACGCATCACAGCATTCATACTGAAATCCTCAGAGACTGCAGGGAAAAGGGAACAGAGAAAAGAGATATGGACACGACAGTCAGCAAAAACACCCAATTAGAAAACAGTAACTCTTATAAAATAAATAAAATCTTCAAATAATAAATAATTTCTTCTTCAGTTGTTTGGGTTTAACAGCACTGCATTACGCAAATGCAACTTTTTCTGATCAGACAGTTTTAATTAAACATCATGACCAGACAGTATCAGTAGCTCCTGCGGTCAGACTGTGTAACACACATTAATGTCAGAGACAAACAGTGCAATGTGTTAAAGGACTTCAACCACACTGTGTAACATTTACTTTGGCTATAATGAGTGCAATGCTTTTTAAAAATCGGATTAGTACAGCTTTTTGGGTCTTTTAAACTACAAAATTGATTGTGTGCATTATTTATTTATGGATTTTTATATATTTTTATTCTATTTTATTCTGTCTAGGAGTGTTTTGCCCATGTGTCATTTCCTTTTTACGTTACATCTATGATGGGAATGTTTGAATAAGAAATACAGAATCTGAATCTCAGTAAATGGGTGACCTGATTTTTAAGTCTTACAAAACAAAAGTACCTATCAGTCTATAAATATGTTGTATCTATCTGTGCTACAGTACCATCCACATGCTTGTTTTGTCTTCTTAAGACATTACACATACTGTGAAACTCATTTCCAGGGCCAAATGCAAAACAACAACAGAATCTGTAAACGTGACAGTAATAATACCTTTCTTTAGTGAGGTATCCTTTTAGCAGGATCTAAATTCACTTAATTCAGCCAATGATTAGTGTCATTTTCAATAGTCAGTGTTTGTTTACACTATACCACAGTCCACAGAGACCCATTTACAAGATGTCCACAAAAGAATCTGTACTAAATAAAGTGACCATTACAAATAAATATAGGATAAACTAACAAAACGAAATAACTAAAAAAAAAAATCACTGTCAGTTTAAGGAGCTAGAATACCATTTGGCCTCTGGTCCTATAAATAGCAATGGATCATTTACTTCATTCTGAGCTGTACACATCTCCTGAGTGGGGCTGTGCCAATCTATGGAGTTACTTTAGGTCTTCAGGACAATTGATGCAAAAAAGCATTTCCTAAATGTATGTCAGAAATATCCATAAACATCCAGTCTGACAAATGCAGTGGATAATAACATCAGTAAGTTGATAGTATCATGATAATTATTTAAGCAGCAAATGGCACAACGCTACTGCATAATGGAGTTGTGAACCTACAGAGTAGTGAGGACCCAGAAAACAGTAAATTACATTCAGAGTTAAGCAAGTAGCATTTATTGCACAAATTCAGCTTTTAACCTATGAGCCTTATTCATAGACTGATTAAAGATGCGTAATTAGTCTAACACCCTTGACATTTTGTGAACTGTTCTATTATAATTTAAATAAAGAGGAAGGATTATGTGTGGTTTATTCTATAACAAGGCTAAAGTTATGCAGCACTAACTTGATTTCCTTTGAAAACGCTTCTGAAACTTGAGAAACTTCCTCTGTTTGCTGTTGAGATGTAGTTCTTGGTCATCTGTCTCTGCCTCCACCTCTGAGTAAGGCCTCTTTGATGGTGCGTCATAGTGTCCAGATGGTGCTGCATAAAGCAAACAAAACAACACTGAAACCAGACCATTCAACAGAAGCGTTACCTGATAACTGTGGAACATGAAAAGAAAAATGAAAAAAAAAAAAAAAAAATCTCTCTGGATACCTGTGGCCTGATCTTTTCCTCTGGGTCCCACTGGTTTCCTTGGCCTTATCGGCTTTGCATCCATCCCCAAAACTTTGTGCATTTGTCCAAATGCACACAGCCTCAAGGCACACTAGGAAAAGCACATATGTTAGGTGTTTATTTGTTGTGAGCTTTCAGGCCTTTGAGGAGCCTTCTTTTACCTGAGCGCTCTGTGTGATGTCTTCACGCTGTTGTACCGTCAGACCTTCAGTGGCATCAACCACTTCCTTCTCACATGGATCTTTAATTCCAGGCCCATCTTTCCATAGAAATAGTTTATTAATACATTGATTACTATTAATGCATGTGTTCAAAGCTCAAAAAGATAAAATCTTACCTTCCAAAAGAATTCCCGAGGCAATGCTCTCTAAAACCCTGCGCAGGGCCTCTCCTGCTCCCAGGGGCCTCTCTGATGTGACTATGGCTTTCTCCACCAGCAGCTCTAGAGGCTATGTGAAGATGAGAGTAAAACAGTCTGAGAATGTACTACTTAATACTGCATGACAAAAGATCAATATTTAATTTTACCACAGAAGAAGAAGGGAGAGGTGAAAAATGTGTCTGTTTTTCTCTAAAAATAATCACTAAGCTATAATTGAAGTCAAAGGGCCGTAGAATTTCTCACCCATCCTGAGAGTGGCATCCAGGTGGGAACACGGATACACAAGTCCCTCATAATCCGGATCACAACAACAGCAGAACGGAGGTCACTGACTTTGGCCTGGGAAGACAAACAAAAGCCAATGTAGTTAAAAACACTGCAGTTTCACATGTTGGCTCTCACCCCAGCACTCTCTGGGGTTCCGCAAAAGACCCCAAAAAACACAGAACGCTCCCAACAACTGAGCCATGTTCAAATGAACAACTCTTAAACAACACCTGGTTCCATATGTAGTGACATTAAAGTGGCAGAACTTTTCACAAGTTTTGGAGTTGATCTTGAAACAGCTCAGTTTGATAGAGATCCTTTAAATATACAGAAACAAACATTGTAATTAAGAGTATTGATGAAATGATTATGTCCTGGTGTCAATACCAGTGACACACTAATCTTGTCACTGGTATGGATCACTTTAGACTTAATATGAAAAACTCTTTATTATGCTTTATATTATTTATTATTATGATTAGAAACTACATCAAAGATCTGAGATTAGTTAAAGGTTATTTGAAAGGAAATAACAGACACCTTCATAGGCTTAACAGTTCAACCTTATGTACAAATAAGGACGTGAATGCAAACCTGGAACCACTTGGCGTGGCGAAGAGACGCCAAGGCAGTAAGGCATTTCTGCCTGTCCAGAACGTCCGGCGGATCGTTGACTGTTCGCGTTTCTATTGACGAGGTGGAGTAAGAAGAAAAGGTACAGTTTGACCAAGGGGGTTGGCTCTGTCTTGCAGCTCAGGGAGTAGCAGCTTTCCACAAACACCAGCAGCAGGGAAAGGGGATCAAAGGGTTCCTTTTAAATATACCTTTGGTCCTAAAAGATTGGTACCCCATCACAGATCTTCCCACAGTGTATGAAGTTAAACAGCAGAGTCACCAGAAATAACAATACATTGCATATTGTTATCCTACATACCCTGTAAATACTGAAATTAATTCCCCCTTCCCTGAGCCCCTTGGCTTGGGTTTGCTGCTTACCCCCCCTCCTGAGACAGTTTGTCCAGTTGGTCAAAGGTCCAGCGTTCCTAAGAAACTTGACAAACTAGAAGGCAATCAGTTGTAAATTACAGGCATTCAGAGACTCTTCACGTCTGCCCCACACTGCAGCAAAACTGATGGGTTCTCTGGTTTTAACCAGGCTTTATGATAGATTTGATACACTGAGGGCCAAACCAGCATTATGCATGTTTTAGAACATTTTCTACACTACACATGCAGTGAATTTTGCAGTACCCTTAGCGTTTTAAGATTATAATGACATAGTACAGCAAAATTAATTGCTGCATTGACAAGACTGATTAAAACTGAAAAAAATATATGTATATGGTTACATTTGGGCTGTTTACTTACGGCCATATTTATATTCATAAAGTTTATGACATTACACATTAATAAATATCAAGCTAATTCAGGTATTCAGGATAAGAAATCAGTATACTGATACTCACACTTATATGTATTAGTATTAAAAATGCCAGAGCTAATAAAACATAAAATCACAGCAATACAAATAATTGTGTTTTCACCATCAGTAGGCAGATTAGTGGCAGCGCACCTATTACAAACAGTTAACTGGTTAGATGTTTACTGGTAAATAGAAGAGTGACATTTGAACCACCAGAGCTGGAGCTTTGGATAGCATTATCACAACAGAAGTTATCAGATTATTATCACTGTGGTAGCAAAAATAATAATAATAATTATAATATAATTGTATGTCCACAGTGTGCAGTGTAAAAAATGGACTAAAACTGCACTGACAAAGATATGTCTTTCACGTTCAGACTCACTAAGAAACAGTCATATTAAGTACCAACAAGCTGAGTCATGATTTACTTTATTTCTCTCTTGAAATGATTTGCAGTTCTATTAGAAATCAGTTTTGCTGCAGCTGGTGCCAAATGTACATCTCTGGCTTCAAGGACATGCAATACGCGCTTTACAATGTCATTCTGGAAAAGCCTTCACTTTAAACAGGGAAACAATTTCACAAGAATGAACAAAGTTTTTTGTGACTGAGACATTGCACTGGAGAGAATATATGATGCTGGCAAACGTCAAATTTCACAAAACGACGACAGGACTCTCGGGCGAGTGAAGAGCCAACATTCATTGGTTGTTCACTGGCAGAAATCTGAGGCAGCCACTGTAACTTCCACTGAGCACTGATAAGATAAAGGCTGGTAGCGAGGAAATTTTAGGTCAGTTACAAATCAGTGGAAAATTAAGGAGTCTGCCTTTTGAGAACACACATATCAGGCCTGTAGGAACTGCTGTGTACAGAGGGCAACAGACGTACCTTCTTCTGCAGTGTTACTCCCTTCCTCAATCCTGACAAGAGGGGATGTGAGTTGGACTTTGAGGGTCAGTCTTGGTTCTGCGATGCCTTTAACAATAATGGCTGCATCTTCAGGGCATGGGCTTACCGTGTATGTCCCTGCTGCAACAGCCTATTAAAAAGAAGTACAGGAAAGAGGAAGTCTTAATATTTCAGAAACAAAATCCCATAATCCACAAAAGTGTTCCTTTTTTTTTTTTTTTAAGAGAATAAGGAATAAATCAAACAACTTTTAAACCACAGATACTTTGTCAGTTATACCTCCAACTCTGTGACTAGCTTTTCTGCAACTTGCATAAGCAGAGTGATTGTGGGCTTATTGGTAGAAAGCAGAACCAGCTCTAGGTCCTTATCTTCCTTTAGCAGCAGTCCTTTGGCCACCAAGCCCACCCTCATGACTCCACGCAGGACCTGGCCTTGTGAATCATCACTTAAATGACAAAGGAAGAAGCAAAATAAACAAGAATTTATATAGTTGAGAGAGATTATGCATACAGTTGCAAGAAAAAGTATGTGAACCCTTTAGAATTACCTACATTTCTGCATACACTGGTCATAAAATGTGATCTGATCTTCATCCAAGTCACAAGAATAGACAAAGACAGTCTGCTGAGACTAATACCTCGAAAACAGTTACATGTTTTCATGTTTTTATTGAGCACAACAGTATGTGAATCCTTGGGCTAATGACCTCTCCAAGAGGTAATCAGAGTCAGGAGTCAGCCAACCTGGAGTTCAAGCAATGAGACAAGATTGGAAATGTTGGTTAAAGCTGTCCTGCCCTATAAAAAAAAAAAAACCCAAAAAAACCCCACACACACCAGTTTAGAATTTTCTATTCTCAAGAAGCATTGCCTGATATGAACCATGTCTCGCACAAAAGAGCTGTCAGAAAATCAACGATTAAGAATTGTTGACTTGCATAAAGCTGGAAAGGGTTACACGTGTATCTCTAAAAGTCTTGGTATTCATCAGTCCATGGTAAGACAGACCGTCTATAAATGGAGAAAGTTCAGCACTATAGCCAATCTCCCTAGAACTGGCTGTCCTCTAAAGATGACTGCAAGAGCACAGCGCAGAACGCTCAATGAGGTGAAGAAGAATCCAAGAGTGTCAGCTAAAGACTTACAGATATCTCTGACACATACTAATATCTCTGTTGACATTAAACAAGAATGGACTTCATGGGAAAGCACCATAAAGGAAGCTGCTGCTGTCCAAAAAACCCAAAAAAAACATTGCTGCATGTTTTCAAAAGAGGACCTGGATGTTCCAAAGCACTACTGGCAAAATATTCTGTGGACAGATGAAACCGAAGTTGAGTTGTTTGGAAGGAACACACAATGCTATGTGTGGAGAGAAAACAGACTCAACGCACCAACAATAAAACCTCATCCCAACTGTGAAGTATGGTGGAGGGGGCATCATGGTTAGGGGGTGCTTTGCTGCCTCAGGGCCTGGACAGATTGCTATCATCAATGGAAAAATAAATTCCCAAGTTTATCAAGACATTTTGCAGGAGAACTTAAGGCCATCTGTCTACCAGTTGAAGCCCAACAGAGGATGCGTGATGCAACAGGACAATGATCCAAAGCACAAAAGGAAATCAACAGAATTGCTTGAGCAGAAGAAAATCTGCCTCCTTCAATTTATGCAGAAATGTAGGTAATTCCAAAGGGTTCACATACTTTTCTTTCAACTGTATAAACCAGTCACACAACTGTCTCAACAGCACACACGCTTACCTTTGCGTCTGCGTTTGTTCTTTGTCACCATTACTAGTGCTCATCTGGTCAGAGACGTTCTTCAGACCATACTCTACATGGGAGATGATTGTCTGCACTGACTCCAGCTCATCTGCTGTTGGATAGATCTCAGAATGTTTGGCCATTACATGACGGTCATATGGCCGCAAATGCACTGGGGATTCTGCAGTTTCACTTGCTTCCTTTTAAAGAAAAACAGAAAAAAAAAGTTAAATATTGACATTTTCGCACATTTCAGAGAGACACAAATGTAACCCATGTAACTATAGTATTAGGAAATGGCATATAAGATTTAACTTTGAGGGAGTGCATGTATGATATAAAGCTGTGGTTGAATATATTTTAAAAAAGAAATGAGAAAAACAAATACTGATAGAAAAACAGCTGTTCTACATATTCTCACAAATAAAATGGAAAAATGAATTTGCAAATAAATAATAAGTTTTGGAGTATTTGGTGGATGAAAGAAAGGGTAAAAAATTAACCTCCTGATGCCACTGATCTTCCATCTCCTCGATAGCAGCAATATAGTCATGGTACTGTCTTAGCTCCTCCTCATAGCAAAGACAGTCGTACCAGTAGCGCAACTCCTCATATCTGGCAGGATGAAATGACAGAAAGTCTTTAAAAATAACGTCCAATGCTGAAATCAAAACCAGATATAACTACAACACACAAGTGTATGGAAAATGCCTGTCCAGAGAAGTAAATGCTACAAAATTTAGATCCAGACAAATTCTTGATTTTTCCAAAATATGTAGCATTTTCTTCTTCTTATGCAGATGTATCAAACCTATTTTAGTTCAGGAATCACATTTAACCTAATCAGGATTGAGGAAATAACGTGACGACCTGCGTTCACACTCCAGTTTGCCACTTTGAACTTAAAAGGCGCTATCAGTCCCATATCAATGCATTCATTGTTTTTGTAAATTGTCTGCAAAATCTGTCCGATCGAAGGTGCCTGGGAAACACTGCTGCATTAAAAACTGTTCCAGATTCTTACAAATGATGGGTTTGTACGAAATCTGAATATCATGGAGATGCTCCTTCCATGAATGTCTACAAAACTCCAGACTTTGAACAACCTGAAAGATCTGTACAAACCTATCATTCATAAGAATCTTTGTGACCTAGGTATAGGGCTGTGCAATTAATCGAATTTTGATCACGATTTCAATTTTGTTGTCAAACGATCTCAAAACTCATATAATCGAGTTGAAAGAATTCATTTTCCATTTTTCTTTACGCAACTTCCGAGAGACATGCATGTGCAATACATTCCATTCACGCGGCGCTGCTAACAGGATAGCCCATACTCTCTCATGCAGCTGAAGGGCAAAGGAGGTGTGAGATTGAGAAATGGCAGAAAGAGGGCAGAGTCGTTTGGTTGACAAAAACGGTCAAAAAAAAAAAAAGGTATCTTTTATGGGAACACTTCGGCCTTGAAAAATCCGATGAGAAGTAGAAGCACTTAATGTGCAAGGTTTGGTACAATTTAATATCTGCACAACACTACAAATGTATTCAACCATCTCAAACAAAAGCACCCAGTCACTCATGACGAACTAATGAAGAAAAAAAAATCTGAGATCCGTACTTTTAAGTCTGTATCTGCAGAACTATAGGGCATCTGTCATCTGTTATTTTTAGATCAAACCACTTTCCTCTGACCTGGCATGATGGCACTGAGCGGCTTATGATTATCATTCAGCACCATCTAGTGGAGGAAAGTACAAACACTACCTTGGTGGAGGTCTGTGCTCTCCAAGTGCTTTTCTAGTTTTGGGTGTTTTTTGTATAAATAAGTATATTTATTTTATTTTATAAATATAGAGAATTTGCAGAGCAGCTGGATGCATAGTTATTTTGGATACATTTATCTTTTTCTGTGCCTTATTTAATGTTCAGTAAAGTATATTTATTTTATTTGATTTAATGCTTTATACATTGTAAAACAGCTGTAAAGTACATATTTGTTGCCAAAATGTATTTTCAATGTGAATGTTTTGAATAAAGAACCAATAACAAAGTGTTTTTTGAGAGAGAAATACTGAATAAATGCATTGTGAAACCCAAAATTGTTTGAATAATCCTGATTTCAATAGACCAAAATAACACTGATATTGATTTTTTTTTACCCATTATTGAGCAGCCCTACCTAGGCATTTAGCACTATTTCCTTGAAAATGACAACATCCGGTTTGAGAAAAAAAAAAAAGGTGCTTTTGGTCTATTTTTCCATTTCTGTCAGGTAGTAACGAAAATCAATGTGTTTTTTAAAGTCTGGTTTATCAGTTTCGACAATGAAAAACGCAATGAAATTCAATTTTAATTCTTCCATTTTATTTTTTTAGTTAAAATTTAAAAAAAGAAAGAAATAAAGAAAGAAAATCTATTAACCTCTTTTGTTTCCGAAAAGAAAATCCAATTACCAAAAGATACACTGACCGGCCTCGAACACAGATAATTCAGTTACTACATCTACAATTCCATTCAGGTTAATTACGTTTAGTCCAACAGTGAATCAGGGTTACCTATCAAAGTCGTGCGGGAGGAGTCTGTGTCCCTGCTGGATGAGGCTGTCCCAGTACAGCAGCTCCTCGTACGCCTGGTGCTCATCCCACATCGGTTCACCAGAGGGATCCATCCTGTCACGACTTCTGGACCGAAACTGCAACCTGTCAAAGACGGAATAACCTTTATATAAGGACTCCCTAAAACAACTGACACCGAATGACAGTAGTCGTTTGGCGGTAACTCAAAGTAACTCTTGTAAACAGAAGGACCCCCCCCCTCTTTCTCTCCAAGGCCTAAACCCACTGACACTCATGTGGGTGAATAACACTGGAATGAAGCAGCATGACTGAAGAACACACCCCAGCCCCTCCCCTCCCACCCCTGGCTCACAGAAAAACACTTAAATTTGATCCAAATCGGGTACACGTTTGTAAACGGAATGACAGAAGTACAAACCGAAGGGTACGGTTATCGTACCGTACCAGAACAACTACTGTCCAGTCGTAATTCGGTTTAAGGAGTCCGTGCCAAAAGAGCCGCATCCGTGAATCGATAATTATCTACACTCTAAGGTTGCGCAGGAAACACGTTCAGCAGGTTGTGGCGACTAGATGCAAAAGCAACGAATACATTTATGACTTCGTTTGACAACTACAGTTTAAATATAATTTTACTGCAAAGTAATGTCGTTTATTACACCACTCATCATGCCAGCTATCCGTTATCCTCGTGATATTTACACACCTCCGTGCGGCTACTGTTAGCCTGAGCCACATAGCTAACAAAAGCTAGCAGGCCAGGCCATTCCTCGCTATTAAGTTAGATATAACTCGGCTACTGGTCTGTCTGTCTAATTTGGTTCGTGCATTTGACACTTACGTTTAACACCAGGGGAATAAAAAAGGTATACACCGTCGACCTTTCGGTAACGTTACCGTTGTTAACTACAATTTGATTTTGATAGTACTGTGGACAACGGAATGTCGCGAGAAGATGACGTCACTGTACGCGTTTTCTGTGAAAAAGATAGACCGATATATTTGAAGGATTTATTTAGATTTTTATTGTACTCTTATAATCCTCCCCAGATGAAAACCATGGAAAGGAACAAATGATAGTTTTGACAATTGCATGTTTAAGTGCATGT
>JAQQZY010000001.1:40457337-40472222 GCA_030068375.1 Ostorhinchus rueppellii
TAATAATAATAATAATAATAATAATAATAATAATAATAATAATAATAATAATAATAATAATAATAATGATGATAATGGGTTAGATTTCTAGAGTGCTTTTCAAGGTACCTGTAGCATATTTTGTCCACCCAGTACTCCACATTACCACCTGTACTATTAAGTAATCTTCTTGGCAATAAGTTTGACACAAAAAGAATTTTCCGAGGTAGTAACTCCATTTAAAAAAAAACAAAAAACAAAAAACTTTACCTAACAAAGCAAAAAACAAAGTTACCAGATTCAATCTTGGCTCTACTAGGCATATCGGTCAATAAACAGGTGGGATTGTGGGATCAATAAAGTCCTTCTATTCTATTCTATTCTATTCTATTCTATTCTATTCTATTCTATTCTATTCTAAACTGTTGTGCTCCTTACACTGCTTAATGTGGTCTCAGAGCTAAGTGGCTGTGATGTCATCAGCAGCATGATTAAAGGAGCAGTTCAACATTTTTAAAGGAACACTACTAAACCACTGTAAACACTATCAATATGGCTCTTACAGCACCCAAACCACTTTACATTATTGATCCATTATTCATTCACTCTCACATTCACACTCTGGTGGTGGTGAACTATGTTTGGAGCCACAGTTGCCCTGGGGCAGACTGATGGAAACATGGCTGCCATTCTGTGCCAAACGGCCCCTCCGACCACCACCAAACAGTCATAAACAGTCATACGCCAGTGTGGGGGACACTGGAGGCAAGGTGGGTGAAGTGTCTTGCCCAAGGACTCAACGGCACATGACTAGGACAGAGCTGGATTTGAACCACCAACACATGTCTTAGCTCTGTTTTCTATTAAGTCCCATCTTCAGATCTTAGTTATGTTGTCTGGTAGTCTGTGGGCTGTCCAGTAACCAGAGAGTTGGCGGTTTGAATCCCACTCTGCTGTTCTCATGCATTGTTGTATCCTTGGACAAGACACTTCACCCACCAGTGTTTGATGGTGGTCAGAGCAGCCGTTTGGCGTGGTGTGCCCCAGAGCAGCTGTGGGTCCAGATGTAGCGGACCACCAGCACCACTGTGTCAATCTGGAGGGAATGAAAAATGGATCAAGAATGTGAAGCACTTGGGGTGGCTTCAGAAGTGCAACAGAAGTCCAATCCATTATTATTAAGCTGAAGTTTTGTACATTCTAACATAAAGTAACATATTTAGGACTTAAATAAATGTAAGTCAGATATAATCAGCAGATGATAAATAATTACAGTGTATTTACGTGGTCAGTTCCTAGAAACAGGGTGTGTGATGTTAGTGGTCACAAACATAACAAACCTCAGATAGAAGCTGCCTGTAGCAAAGCTGACTAATATCAGTCCTTTATCCTTGTGCAACATCATAGCACTTGTCCTTATTCAAAATTTGTCACTTTTGACTCATTTAGTAGAAGTTAGAAAAGCTAAGCTAGTAGACTCCACCAACACCTGTTTACAGAACAATTTCATTAACGTATCAGTGTGGGATATGTTTTTTGGCGCTATTTGGGAAAAACTCCATAATTCCTTTTTTAGCATGGAGTTATTCAAGTTATAAAAGGTGAGACTCCTTCACATTCACTTCTCTAGAAAATCTTCCCACATTCAGGTGTAGGTGGGGGTGTTAAAATGTGGTTGGGAGCCTTAATAACCAGTCTGTGTTCAGAGTCAGTCAGATATGACTTCACTGCTGAAGCGCTAAACCCGATCATTGAGCTTCTCTATTCCACAGTGGTGTGATCTGACGTCATATCATCTACTTTTATATGTAGCCTGTTGACTTAGGCAGTACGAAGAGACCTGCAGAAGGAGGTTGTGTATTTCCAAATTCTGGAATTTCCTCTGGTTATCACCTCCTGCGCCTTTAACAACACAACTCAGCAAAGATTACCCAGACTTCATAAAAACCACAGATACTGAACTTCATTGGTCAGGGGCCAGATCGGAAAAACAAATAAACATTAAAGCACCCATAACTCATCTTTTATCTGATTTGTCTGCATCATCTTGGATCAAGGATTGACATGAGTTCTGTATGACTAGTCACATATTTTACTGCATCTTCGTTGTATTGAGCTTTGGGCACATTTATATAAAATGTCGTCTAAGTTGAGTATCCTTGGTAATAACGATTGTGTGAGTGTGTGTATGTGTGTGTGTTAATTGATAGGGGATAGATACATGCACATAGATGAAATGAGAACATTAATCCCATATGAATATTATAGAGTTGATGTGCAAATAGTTGCAATACTTTTATTTAAAAAAAAAAAAAAAAAAAAGAGTAAATGAGGCTTATGTTGTCAGGGTCAACACCAAGAGTATATCCCCATTAGAAAAAAAATCAAAATCTTACCAAGCGTACTTTTCTCATTTCTAGTCAGTGTATCTCATCGTACTTAAAATAAGACACAATCACCTAAAGAGTAACTTTTCAGTGAGATATAAGGACGTATAGATCTTGAAAATCTTATTTAAAGAAATCTTACCAAGATAATTTTCACTTGTTTCACTGGAAGATTTGCTTTACTTCTGTTATGACCCTGGGTCATTAGTTTATTTTTGTGCATTTCTGTATAGTGTGCGTTTTCCCCCCAATCCTGAAGGGGTGCTGTGTTGTGTTTGTGTTCAACAGGAAGGAGCAGCGGATTGGAGGACTAGGATTATTCATCATTTTAAAAGGCATCCAGTCCAGTGTTCTACCTCTGTCTTTATCACTGCCACCTTCCAACCCGTTCCAGTGTGTACTTCGACATTGTGTATTAGATGGATAATTTGTAAATTGTAAATATCGAGTTTTGATGTTAGTTTTGATAATTTGCATTGTTGTATTTGTAGGAGAGGGGGGCTCTTTTGTTTGACGTTTTTTTCTTGTTTTTTCGTTAGAGAGTTAGATTAGAATATTGTATTTTGTTTTTTCTATTCTGTTTTGAGAATAGCGTTTTTAGTTTTACCTTTTTGAAGACGAGTTTTTGTTTGCTGTTTTAGCCCTACCCTCTCCTACCCTCCCTTAGTTATTTAATAACAAATATCGTGAAATTTAGTTTTGTTTTTGGCCTGGATTCTGTAACTTGGGAGTTGTTGGTGAACAGATTGAGCAGATTATGTACGTCCTAGTGAACCCCTAGGCTGGGACGTAACAACTTCATTCAAGATTTATTTTTTTATTTTTTTGCTTAATTCATTGTCCAAAAATAACTTCTTATATCTCACTGAAAAGCCACTTGGTAATATTTAGATTTCTGCATTGCCTGAAATTCCCTTAATCCTCTGCTATATATCAATAATCTATATGAACTCAATTTGAGCTACATCGACCTCATAGTGGCAGAATAATGGACAAGGAACCATTTTTTCCTCACAAAATTCCACCTTCTGAATGAAAATGACACCATATTATATGGTGTCATTTTCATTCACAAAGGTTCATATGAACTCTGGATGGAAGTGAGAAAATGGGGTAAAACTCATATATCCCTCGAACTCGATTTCGGGGATATAATTACGAAGCGTGAACTAAACACAGATTGAAATGAATAGAATAATTCAACCTAACGCTCCTTAAAATTCCAGTAGGATATACACATTTAAAGTAAAAATTAGACCTGAATAGAGGTTTTCTGCTGAGTAAACTCGGCTTTAGTGGCATTCTTCAAACAACATTTATACTGACATTACACATGTTTTTTTTCTCAGTAACACCTGTACTGTTCCTGTCACAATTTTATCAGCAAAATCACTGTAAACTGGTGGAAGTTATTTGCCAGTTTCCAATTACAACAGAGGCAGTGAAGATTTCTGAGTAGTTCATCTGATTAAAAACAAAAAACAACTGTACTTCATGTGCTCTGCCCTGTTCTGATGTGTTTGATTACAGAGGTTATACCCTATACTTACAGTCATGCAGATTTGACACCAGCAGTGATAGAGTTGTACCTAAATGAGTGATGTTTGTCAAATTATCACCAGTTTTATGCGACAAAATATTGATTGTCGACATCACGATTAAAAAACTAAGGGCACAATTCCTCCATTTAGTTTCAGTTACAGTTTAAATTCAAAAGGAAACCCATAAATTTGGTTTCTGTCGTCGTTTTCTTTTTTTCTTATCACATCATTTTTGCAAGTCTCACCCTTCAGTTCATATTTACTCCCATGAGACCAAAAGGGGAAAGAGACACACGGTGGGGGGAAAGCACAGAGTCATCTGTAGTCAAAAGATCGACAAAAAAAAACATCCCCTGTGCTTCAACACTGAAATCAAGAAGTGGTCAACATTTCAATTTAAAAAAGGACGCGCAAAAACCCCTCTGCACTTCTCTCTAGAATTTGGGAGTTTTATCAGAACAACTGGGAAAATCTGTTCTATCTATCAACCATCTACTGGTTGAGATGTGCTATGTATAATACTGTGTGTGACGGTGTTGGTGGTGTGTAGTGATCTGTCAGGTAGTGGTAAAGACGAGACAGGCGTGACTGGGAGAGGCCTAGTGACACTCTGCTCAATAACTACTCATTGGAGTGAAACTACTAATATCTAGAGACAGAGAAAGGATGCTTTTAGTCAAACAACCACAGCCTACTCAATTCTGCCCGGCAGTGAAACGGTTAAACTGCACTTTTGCTTTTTTTCTGCCTCCCAGCTGTCTGGTATTACTGGTGGAGTCTGATGCCCAGAAATGAGGTGGAGGGTGTTATCACTCAATCAGATGGAGAACATAGGCAGCATCAGGCTATGTAGAGGAGAAGGTTTCTGCTTGGCTTTAAGATTCTGCTGCTTGCCCTCTCTTATTTTCGGTCTGTCTATTTGTCTGTTTTTTTTCCCTTCTCTCTCTGAGTACATTTCTGAGCATGTTGTTTGCCTTTGGCATGTTTTATATGTAGAGATTCTTGGCATAAGCAGTATATTTGAAATTCTGCCCCGAGGCAATACTTGACCCTTGTTTGCCGCACAGAGACAAAGGATGCTTTGCAATAATCAGGAGATAAAATGTGCTTGTCTTGAAGCTGCTCGGTCAAGCTACGCAAACATACATATGTGCACATCCAAACCCCAGTGCACTAAAGATACTCACTAATCACCTTTCCTTAGGCTGACAGTTCACTCATGAAGTTTACAGTCAAACAGTAGCAGATGCAGCGCAATAAATATGCACCCACTATTGAAACGACTAGTGTTTTATTATGCACAGATGATGAAAGGAGCAGGTTTGTCAATAGCAGCCGTCTTTTTTTACTCCTTTTTTGTCAGTAATAACTTCTTTTGTCTAAGGCAATGAATAACTTTCTTTCTATTGTTTGTCTGAACCTTGACGCCTATTGATGCAAATTCATGTCAAACCCCCCCCCCCTTCCAAAAAGCAACCAAAATACTATCTACTTGAAAGAAAAAACAAGTCAAAAAATTTTTTTTCCACAATTTGAAATCGATTCAGGCGTTAAGGGGTTAAACAGAGACCTTTCATAATCTGAGACAAATCCTTCTCACTTCTCATGTAAAAGTCAACATCCTCAGCTGACAGTAGAACTCCTGTGTGACCCATTCCATAGTATATCCTTATATAATTACACAAAACTGGATTAGATTGTCATTTTCCGTTCATGGTTTATGCAAACCTGATGTCTTGCTTACTGTACAGTCTGTTGGGGGTGTTAGTCCTCCAGCCACACCCACCTCTTCTTCATGTGCCCTCCAGTAGTGTTCGTGTATAAATCCCCTGTGTGTCCGTAGCTCTTTCCTTTTGGATATTGTGTCTGGGGAGACGTCAGTGTATTGTCAGATCCTCTGTATTTGTACATTTATTTGCTAATATTCCTTATTATTCATGCCATCCATGTTTATTAATTTGTATTTATTTTGATATTGAACTTTATTTTTTCTTCTGTTGTCATTAAATGTTGGTTTTGTTGTTTGTCTCACACGATGTTGACACAATATTTTCATTTCACTACAGATCTGGGTACAGGGCACGAATTAGCATCCCTGGTAACTGTTTTACATCCTGTTTTTCAGGCTAAATAAAAGGAGACTGCCTCTGCATGAGTATTGTGTATGTATGTGTATTGGGTTTATGCACAACCAACAACAAAACCCAATGCAGAGAGCATATACCGGTCACATATGGAAATTAATAGTGTTAGTGTCCACTTCATTATCTCTACCCATGAGGTTCTGTTCATCTGTCTGTCTGAGTATGCTAACAATGTCAATGACTTTCATCAAACATGAACCTATGAACAAAAAAAGCCTTTCAAAATTGAAGGAAATATATTAAAAGGAGCTTCAAATTCTTTTTCACTTTATTTTTTAACACAGGCTAGCCCAAGAAGGATAATGCATACATTACATACATTACAAACATTACATACATTACAAACATGCATCTGATGTATAATGAATGGAGTCACAGGATCATGATGAAAAGAAGGATTTTACTGCACAACAGCTGTTATTAGACTCACCTGTGATTCAATATCTCTGTTGAATTAACAGTGGATGGTCAGAGCTTATGCCTTGTAGGTTCCCCCAAGTGTTTCAGAAAAGGCTAATATAACATGGTCAAAGTGTAGCACTGATCCCTTTGACCACTGTTAACAAGGTCAAAATCAGCACCCATTAACCCATAAGACCCAGTACTACTTTTGTGTCACTTCCCAAATGACTTTTTGTCTCTATTGAAACTTTCCTCTGTGGTTTCTCACAATTATAAAAATATTATCCTCCATATTTAGCATTTTTTCAGTCAAAATCAGGTATTTTCAATTATCATGTAGATGTCCATAACAGATCCGATTAAAGTTGAAGTTTATTATCAGAAATAGAGAAAACCCAAAGAAAAAGTGACTTTTTCTGTGAAATATATCAACCAAGTATCTCTATCCAATGTCATTTATCAAACTCCATGGGTTTTACTGGTGAATCAGTTTTGTAGAAGATGATCTGAATGCCTAAATGGGTCATATCTGATGACCATGAAAAGATGACAAACTGTATTTTACACCAATTATTTGCATGTATTGATAGATGAATGGATCAGCAGGTATTAAACATTTTAGATCAGTCGTGGCTGTTTGGGTCTTTATGGATGAAACTGACCCATTAGAATCCGTTTAAGAACTTGCCTGGACATCAGTATTTGGATGTAGAACTGTCATGACCCAAACTCTTCTATCTGCTGATTGTCCTGGTAAATATCCAATACTCATTTATTACCAGTTTAAAGGCTGATTTTGGGTTCTGAGTGACAGTTTATGAAACCAGCTGTTTTGTTTTTTTTTTTGTTTTGTTTTTGAGGTTCTAAATTATTCTTATGATCATATACGAATCTTGTACAAATTATATAAATAGCAGATTCCTTTTTTTCTTTTTCTCCTTATATATTTCATTTTTTACTCTTATATGTTTTCAGCCCGTCTTCTCTGCACTTTGTTTTTTGTATTTTGCAGCTGCTACAGTGATCAATAAAGTCTTATCTTTTAACAAACATTTACAAACAAAATCTAAAGACAAGAAAACATTACAGTTCATTACAGCTATAGTGTGTGTGTTCTTCTGGTTTTAATTTGCTGTACTGGTGCCAGTGTCATGCAATGTGTTTCATGTAAAGCCTAATCTTCACTCATCTAATGTGTGGGAGTGAAGCATCTCATATTAATGTGATCGCTGCTGATTGCAGGACTTCAAATGTGCTGTGAGTGTGACTGTGGTCCACAGTGAGAGTGGCTCTCATTCATAAACTCTGAAACACATGAGTTACAAACCTCACATCCTGTGCCAAATGAAGCAGGAAATGCTTGATTTCCTGTAGTGAAGTGTGGGTGGGGGTTGTAATATATTTGTGTGTGTGTGTAATATAGCTGACACATGAAAGTGTGTGTTTTTATGTTTGTGCCAATCTTTCATTTACATAAAAAGACTAAACACTTTTCTAAGAAAATATTATAATTATTTACTGTAAATCAGACCACAGGGCTAATTTTCAGTTAGTGATATTTAGATTGGCAAAGGGTTATTAATAAGCCACAAAATATTATTTATAATCAGCTAATATAACGTACTGCTCATACACCAAAGAAAGCGTACTTGAAATATCAAATTGGTCCAGATTTGTCAGTGTCTTGAATGACGTAAATGAATTTCTACACATTTATACGAGCTGATAATAGATTTCACACATTCGCAATACAAATTCAAATCTGTCGGGGCCTCGGTTTATACAATTGTGATGAGCGGCCACGTGTCAGGACTTATTCATAAGGGTCACAATCAAAATGAGTCCCCATGTGTGTGACGCGAAGCTAAATGAACTCAAATAAATGGGCTTGTTATACAAGTGTGGGCACATCCCTCTACGTGAACAAGTTTGTAACAGCTGTGTCCATTTGTCAAATCTCACTCACACACACATTGAACACACAATGAGTGTTCATACTCACACAACTTCCACCTCTGATCCAAGAAAATACTATACTGTTGTCAAGGAAACAACCAAAGCCAATCAAAATGTTATGTGTCTGTGTGTGAGTAAGTGTTTGAAGTGTGTGGTCTGTGTGTTTATTATGCTATGGGGACATTAATGTCACTTATGGAGATAAATTCAAGTCAATGGAACTTTGTAACACCCACCCCAGGTCACCAGTTATGGGGTTAAGGTTTAGGATTAGATTTGCTGTCTGTGTTTTATGTTAAACATAACATTAAAAAGACAGCCCCTACTGAATAAAATATAATGTGTAAATTATTACACACTTGTTCTGTTATAAACCTAACTCTTAACATGAGCGGAATTCTGAAGGGAAATATTTTAAGGTTAGACGTGTGGTTTAAGGGTCCCTTTAGACCCATTTTGATTATGATAAGGCTCCAGGAAATGGATGTAAATCAATATAATGTCCCCTAAACACGTGGAAACCCAATATGTGTGTGTGACAGAGAGAGAATATTTGTGCATCTTGGAATAGCTTTGGTGACGCATACATTTGCTCACCAACACCATGCCAGTTAACCGCCCTCTTTCACCTCCCCATTCTGTGTTACAACATACATCCATCTGTGCTCCCATCTTCTCTTCTCTTCTCTTCTCTTCTCTTCTCTTCTCTTCTCTTCTCTTCTCTTCTCTTCTCTTCTCTTCTCTTCTCTTCTTCTCTTCTCTTCTCCTCCCTTCTTCTCTTCTCTTCTCTCCTCTTCTCTTCTCTTCTTCTCTTCTCTTCTCTTCTCTCCTCTTCTCTTCTCTTCTTCTCTTCTCTTCTCTTCTCTTCTCTCCTCTTCTCTTCTCTTCTCTCCTCTTCTCTTCTCTTCTTCTCTTCTCTTCTCTTCTCTTCTCTTCTCTTCTCTCCTCTTCTCTTCTCTCCTCTTCTCCTCTCTTCTTCTCTTCTCTTCTCTTTCCTTTTGTCTCTTCTCCAAGCATTAATTCCAGTAGTTGTAGGAAGCTCATTCCAGCCCCCCTGATGGAAAATATGAAGCCTCCCCATGGATTAGCCTTTTCCCCTCACTCACTGATTGATTCCTTCAATTTCCAAGAATTGCATTTGTTGGTTTGAACCCTCAGGAAAACCTAGACCAGCCACATAGCTAATATAATCTAATAGAGAATGAACTATTCGTCCCACTTTCTTATTTCTATTTCACCCAGGATAGAATAATGCACCGCAGGCTGCCAATGCTTGTTTGTTCGTGATATCAGTGTTAGCAACACTACTTATGAGCCATGTAAGGTTTATTTTTACAGGCAGTAAAATCCCATGAGGGAGTGATGACTTCATATTGTGTCTGATTAATGGTTCTGCATGAGAGTGGGGGGGTGGAGAGGAAACTCAGCCAAAATCCCATCTCCTCTCCCCGCAGGGCATCTGCAACCTACATTTATACCAACAAGATGCACATGTCAAACTTACAGTTTTCTATCTGATTGTAAGAAATCTAGTAGCCTGTCAGCACAGTTTTGGCTGAATTGTCTGATGTGGATGTAGTTGAACATCCCAGCAGTGACTATGATTAAAGAAAGATTCTGTTTTAATAAATAGAAGCATTAACCTCAGTCATCATCATCATTTCTGATAACAATGGTAGGTGACCTTTTTAGTTATGTCAGGAAATGTTTGTGTTGAAGGCAGAAATAACAAGTGATATCTGAGCACATGTGATGATCACATGGTCACAATCATCCGACCTGTGTCAACAGATCTCACAGCTTCTATTTGAAGTGAACTAAAAAAAAAAAAAAGCAAATCCTATAAAAACACATTCTTAATACAGCTCCACTTATTACACTCAAGTCCCATTTACAGGAGATTAGAGGACTGCAACTAATGTAGTTTACTGCAGTTTGGCATTTTGGCAGAGTTTGCGTGTATGTGAGAATTTGTGATGTGTGTGTCTGAGTGTATGACTCGCTCTGAGTCACTGCTGTCCCCCGGTGCATTGCCAGGGCAATGAAGAAAGGCTTATGTGTGTGTGTGAGGCACAGTCTATACGCATGTGTGTGTGCATATTAACATCCATACATTTGTGTGTTTATTTGTCCAGTGGAGCTGCCCAGAACCGACCTTCAAGCTTTGAAGTTTAAAGGAACTTTTGAAAGACCTCGGCAGAGTAATGAAAGTCAAATAATGAATAATATGAGTCACTTTTAGATGTGCATTTCTGGAAGACAGTTTGTCCATTGGCTGCTCCATGGTAGTTTTCTGCTGGTTAGGGGTCAGAGGCCAAGGTTTCTGTGACTTTCATCCATCCTTGTAATGTAATTATTTTATTCTAATGTTAATGTTCATTTGGACCAAAGGATGAACTGATTTGATTTCAGAGGCCAAATGTCGAAGGCATTATGATCCCACAAAACACATTTTTGTCTGTGACTGCTTGTATTTTAGAAAAGCTTGTGAACAGATTATGATGTAATTATGATTTTTTTCTAAAACATATTTTTTTTTTTGTTTTGTTTTTTTGTTTTTTTTACCTGTTTAGCTTCTTTTATCTAAAGTACCTAAAGATGATACTCTGCTGTGCAAAGCAGATCCCTTGTTGTATGTTACCATGAGCAAGTCATGCTGGCACGAAAACTAAACTATATTAATTCAAACTATAAAGAGTTTCCAGAAAATGTACTTTATATTCCTGGCTGATTCATTTTGGAAGCAAACCACTGTTTCAGAAATCCTGTTTAGCATTTTTTAAAATAAAATTTACATTCAGTACCTTTTTGGGGAAGTTAAGGAACGCTATACAAAAATCAGACAACACTTTAGATATGGGACACTAGCTTTGCACTTAAACACAAAGGAGACATAAAAAAAAAGTACTTGTGTCATTTCCAGAAGTGGGAAGCAAATATCTAGAAATACTTGTACCTCTTTACAAATAGTAGTCGTATTTGAGTTAGTACTCATCCAATGCTTTTTACTTTAATTTGAGAGTAATTATCAAATGTTGTTTGTCTTCTCATCAGTAACAGTGGTCAAAATAATGGACAAGAAAGGGGAACAGAAACATAGAGAAAAGTCAGAGACCATATAAGTCCATATATACAGTGATAGAAAAAAATATTAGACCATCAAAAGTCATCAAAAACAGTGGTTATGCAATCCAGTACTAACTCCTGCTCTGTAAAAAGTAAAACACTGAATCACCTTAAAAAATTTTCTTGAAAAAAATTTGTTGAGTGAACCAAATTTAATTATATTATTGAATGTAATTTAATGCAATTTAATTTGGTTCACTCAACTATTTTTTTTTTTTATGTGTGAACTATTGAAAAAAAATTAATTGATTCAAGTTTTACTTTTTACAGTGTGTGTATCATGTGACTAAAACGAATAGAAAAGAAAACATGGAATGCCTAAAATCACTGTTTTTGTCAGTACAATGTCATAGATATTGATGTAAAAACTGAAGGGATTTTGTTTTTTATCAAGGAAGCATGTTAAACGGATAGATATCAGCTCTGAAATTAAACTACTATGAGCTGCAGTTGTTCTTATCTTTATATTTGCCCAAACAAATGTACCTTTAGTTGTACCAGGCATTAAAATGAACAAGAAAATGAGGAAAGCAAGGGGTGGTCTGATAAATGTTTCCATGACTGTAGTGTATATTGACAGTTTAATAGTGTTCATGTGTGATATGATAATAAACGGACTGAGTCAGGTGGTTGAAATGTTCTTTTTTTACTTTAATATTTAATTTGCATTTCAGAGCTTCTACTTTTTCACTTTTCCTGGAGTACATTTCTGTACTAAAGTAAAATTGCCACCTCTGCTAATTTCCTCCTAACTTCTAGGTGTCGGCTCCTCATGATAAGAGAAGACAAAATAGATGATGAAGCAGAAAAAGACAAAAACAACAGCACGAAGCCCCGAGCCAGCTGGTCTAAATCATATGATGTGCCGTTAATTAGGTAGCCTGTTGTGTCTGAACAGATCCTACTGGTGGCTGGTCCACCTGAACGCTAGAGTGTGAGTCAGTCGCACCAGCAGGAGAGTTGATAGGGAACAGATATCACAGACTCGTCCTCACCGAATCAATTAAGCTGTCAGCATGTGTGTGATCGGAGCAGGACTGTGAGTCAGGAAGCTGCCTGTGAACTAAATGGAAACCCAGCATCATTTCAGGGTTTGAGTCTGGCTTTTTGGGGGCTTCTGTCTGGACTGATGGGAGGAGATGAAAGGAAAGAGAAAGAGGGGTGTATATTCCCAAAATGATGGTGTTTTCAATTTACAGTAAAGTCTTTTCCTGGCATCATTGTGGGAAAAAAATGATTGAGGTCTATTACAAACACACTGCTGTGATTAAATGTGTGGCTTTCTTAATGGGAATGTATATTACGTGTGTCATTGTGTGGTTGTGTACAAAATGTGTGTGTATAGAAATGTGACATTATTGGGCCAATTCTTTTAACATCAATAAAATGTCTGAAAGAAGGAAAAATATCCCTTTGCCCTGCAGTTGAACCTGGTGTATGGGAGTGACAATCACTTTCCGTCGACTAGTCATGTTGTTTTAGTAGCTGCTGAGTAAATAGGAGGTGGGATGAAAGATGGAGAGCGGCTGTTAGATTACACTGAGACGACCCACATAGGTTAAAAGCTCCACGTGGAGACGTTCACAAACGTCTGAAACTAAAAAGGAGCAGTTTCAAACTAGTCTAGTGACTCACGGTTCCTTCTCCTGGCTTTACGGGAAGGGGAATGTGTTTTTAATTCTCCAGTTTTTTTTTTCTTTCTCCCTTTTCACCAGAGGAGGAGAGTCAGACCGTGTGTTAATGTTTGTCTGACTGTGTGAATGTTGTGGTGTGTCTGTTTGTTCATGTGTGTGTTTGCGGTTTGTCCTTCAGGGCTGAGTAAAACGATCCCATTGAAGACTAAAGGAATGAAAGGCTTAAAGAGTTAAAAGCAGCTAATATTCAAGTCTATCTGATGATCAGTCAACTGCTGGGCTTAAATACAAGGAACTTTTTAACAAATACCAGAAGAAAGAGGAGAGAACT
Organism: Ostorhinchus rueppellii; assembly: GCA_030068375.1. Lineage (NCBI taxonomy): Eukaryota > Metazoa > Chordata > Actinopteri > Kurtiformes > Apogonidae > Ostorhinchus > Ostorhinchus rueppellii. The sequence goes on from JAQQZY010000001.1 coordinate 40,470,838, forward strand.
GAGGTTTCTCCGTGAAGACAGGAGAAACCTCAGACACTGACAAACAATCCATTCATCACTTCAGTCCAGACTATAGACTGTATATAGAAATGGGTGATACAATACTACTTCCTCCAACTCAAAAGTAAACCTACATGAGCTGCCATCTTGCCTCAGTGCGAGACTGTGGAGCACAGATGTGGAGGTGGGACATTGTCTACTGACCGACTGTGGGATTCACAGCATGGTTTTGACAGCAACTGGTCATTAAACAGTCACCAAAAAAAAAAAAAGTCTGTGCCCAAACCCTTTTGAGTTTTCTCTTTTTTATACATAAATATTACCTAATGGAACCAGATCTCCATATAAATGTACACTAAGAAACAATTAAGAATGAAATAAAAAATATTACACCTGATATTTGTAGCGTTAATACAGTTATTTATTAAGGAAACGGATCCAATCTGCACATTTCTGTGGAGTAAAAGTGTGTTACGCTCTTATCAGGTATTTAAGTCATGCATGACAGTTGGCTGTGAGTTTGGGAGGCCCTGCTGTATTTATAGAAGAAAAATCAAAGTCCTCGCTATCAATGTCTGATCTTGACAACACAGGTTTGGGGAAGTGTGTCATAGCTCGAACAAAGATCCCCAGATACTTTAGAAGAAGAGTTGTTCACGAGGCTGGAAAGTGTTACACAAGGAGTTCTATGCTCTAAAGCCTGTCAGGTTGAAAATCATCCAGTTTGGGTTATTTTTGTGAACATGGGTCAAATATGGGCAAACCCAATCAGAGGTTGTTAAAAACAAATTACATCAAACTCATAACCAAAAATTCCCCCCCAAAAAAATGTTGTCACGGAAAAAATTATTAGACCGTCCCTTGTTTTCTTAATTTTCTTGTTCATTTTAATGCCTGGTACAACTAAAGGTACATTTGTTTGGGGGAATATAATGTAAACAACAAAAATAGTTCATAATAGTTTAATTTCAGAGCTGATCTCTATCCATTTTCCATGTTTTCTTGATAATAACCAAATTACTTCAGTTCCTCCATCAATATTTATGGCATTGTACTGATAAAAACAGTGCTTTTAGGCATTCCATGTTTTTCCTTTTTTTTTTTTTTTTATCTGATTTAGTCACATGATACCAGAGATGTATGAAGTACTGGAGTAGAGGAGTGCAGAAGTTTAATATTAAAAAAACTGACTGGAGTAACAGTTGAAGTGTTCTTTAAACATCATACTTAAGTGAAAGTACTAAAGTATTCATATTCTTTGGACTTAAGTATTGCAAGTAGAAGTATGTAAAAAAAAAATTCCTACTTAAGTACTGAAAGTAAAAGTCAAATTTAAAGTACTGTGTAACTAAAAGAAAGCAGTCACAAGTTTCAGTATCTTTCTA
>JAQQZY010000001.1:40480897-40491830 GCA_030068375.1 Ostorhinchus rueppellii
TTACACCATCACTAGTGTGTGTGTGAATGTGTATGTGTAGGGGAATGTGTTTGTTTGTGTGTGTGTGTGTGTGTGTGCGTGTGTGTGCGTGTGTGTGTGTGTGTGTTTTTGTGTGTGTGTGTGTGCGTGTGTGTGTTTTTGTGTGTGTGTGTGTGTGTGTGTGTGTGTGTGTGTCACTGACATCAATACAAATATTTTCATCTGAATACATTGTGTTTTCATGAATATATTTTAAATGTAGTTCTGCTGTTTTTTCCATGTGTTTATATTTTTCTACTCACTCTGCCAGACTTTTCACTCTACATTTAAATAATCTACAGCAGTTTCACCAGCAGGGAAGTGGACTACTTAGTTCCTCACCATATTTGAGAATGACAGTGTGTTAGTAGAAGTACATGTGTAGCCACAGTAAGCTTTCTCCACTTCAGCTCTGTCAGTAAATTACTGTTTATTTATAGTGTGATCTCAGAAACCTAGGTGTTAATTATGAGTTTTTCAGTTAGTCCCTATAGGGGAACCAGTTCACTGTTAGAACCATCTGTGGAAAAACCCCACCCTAAACCCTCCATGACAGGTTCGACAGCTAACCCCTCAGTGGTGTACTCAAAGACTAAAAATGGAAGATTCCAGTTCCCCCGAGTAACTATCTCACAGCCTCAAGGTCTTCAAAAGGAGATCAGAGGCTGATCAGTCTGACTGGAGTCCAATGGGGAAAGTGGCTTTATTCACTGAATAAACAGTTATTTTATGAAAACTGTTGGTTTCAGAAGAATGAGGCAACATCTGTGATGATCTTCGACATCTCATCCATCGAACAGCAAATTCTGATGTCACCTGATCAGATCTGACATTAGCTGAATACTAATAACAGATTACATTTTTACAGTGCTTTTCAAGGCACTAAAAGCCTTTGCATTATTGATCCATTATTCACTGGCTCTCACATTTCCCCTCTGGTGGTGGTAACATACATCTGTAGCCACAATTCTGTAGCCAATTTGCACCTATGGCCCCCCCTGACCACCACCAAACATTCACACACATTCATACACGAGTGTGAGTGACACTGGAGGCAAGGAGGGTGAAGTGTTTTGCCCAAGGACACAACAGACTGACCAGGAGTGGGATTCAAACTGCCAACCCTTTGGTTATTGGATGATTGGTAATGTTGGAGCCAAGATACATTTTTGTTCATTTATCCCTATTTTTGGTTTTGACCTTCATTTAATAATTCTTTGATGGGTGTGGCTGGGTTGACCACCACACCTGTAAGTCATCAGTGTCACATGTACCGGCCATGTGATGGGGGTAGTGTGTGGGAACCGCCCAAACAATTTTCTGACTGTGAGCATAAGCGTGAGCCACAATATACATTTAAGTTAGATTTTTTTCATTCATTCATTTTCTGTACCCGCTTTATCCTCACTAGGGTCACGGGGGGTCGCATGGAGCCTATCCCAGCTGCTTAAGGGCGAAGGCGGGGTACACCCTGGACAAGTCGTCAGTTCATCACAGGGCTGACATATAGAGACGAACAATCACTCTCACATTCACACCTATGGGCAATTTAGATTAGCCCATTAACCTATCAGTGCATGTGTTTGGATTGAGGGAGGAAACTGAAGAACCCGGAGAAAACTCACGCAGACACGGGGAGGACATGCAAACCACACAGAAAGGTCCCACTAGTGACTGGTGTGGGAATCGAACCGAGGACCTTCTTGCTGTGAAGCACGAGTGCTAACCACCGTGTCGCCCAGATTTTTTTTTTTTTTTTAATGCTAAGTTGACTATTTTATTTATTTTAAAGAGCATATTGCGTAGGACGATTGCGACCTGTTTTGATCTGATAGACTGGGTAAATAATAAACAGAAAGTACGGTATATTCAAACAGAAAGAAAACCACCTGGACGTTCATTCATTCACGTGTCAAAAACTACAACAGGTTGAACTCTTACACACCACAGTAGCAGCTACAGGTAAAACCACTACAGGTAATTTTATGATAGAAGTAACAGTCTGAGGTGTTATAACAGCTGAGACTCATTTATTTATTTGATCTTATTTAACCTTTATTTAACCAGGTAAGTTAGTTGAGAACTGATTCTCATTTACTATAATGCCCTGGCCAAGAGGCAGCACCCAAAGAGAACAAATACAGTAGTTTGTTTGTTTGTTTGTTTGTGGCAGCGCTACAATCTGTTACACTGTAAAAAGTAAAACATTGAATCAACTTAAAAATGTTCTTCAATAGGTCACACATTAAAAAAAAAAAAAAGTTGAGTGAACTAAATGAAATTAAGTTCAATGTAATGCAATGTAATTTAATTTGGTTCAACTATTTGAACTATATTTCAACTATAGAAAATTTTTAAGTTGATTCAGTGTTTTACTTTTTACAGTGTATGAAGCTGAACCGAGGACCAAACACACCTGCATTTCTCTAAAAAATAACTAAATTCACCAAATATTGACACTACGGCACTAATCTCTCCCATCACAACAACAAAATCCCCTCTGTTGAATCACAAAACCACCTCTCATAAACTATAGAAGAAAGTTTGATGTCAGGGAACTGATGGGATTTTCTCTTTGTGACACATGTGATTGAAGTTTAAGCTAAAAACCTGCAGATTAGGCCGTTATATTTTTATCAGCAGTGAACTGGGCCAACTTATCTTCAGTCTGTAGGTGTGATGGATACGCCCAGGACCGTCTCTGGTGTTCTACTGAGAACCTTTTTATAAGAGCTTTATCACATTCGGCACAGCAGTCCTGTGGAACCTGCTACAGCTGGAAACATAACCGAGCAGAACACAGACCTACAGCTACTTATTTTCAGATGTTCACTTTCCCAACCTGTTTTCTATTTACAGTCTTTCACCTTGTTTAACTGTTTTCACAAACGTTTTACAGCATATTTCCAGCATTACCTTGCTAGAGTCATGTTTTTTTTCTACCCAGGATGCATTGTGCTTGACTCTGACTTTGATCGACTGAGATCAAAGTTTTACGGTGCAGTTGTTTTTATGCTGATCTGGTTCGTGAAAAGTATTGTGGTCGTTCTCATGTCATTTGCTTTCCAGTACTTCTGTCTAAGTGAGGTCTATTTTTAGCAACTCAAGCTGCTTTCACTTTCCAAATAATACACATCATGTTTAAAATATTTATTGCCTTTGTCCAGTGAGTAATCATTGGACCTTGTTATATCAGATGTATAATGCTCTCAGATTACATTGACCGTTACAGCAATTACAGTGTCATCATGACCAATAGAAACTTTCAATAAGCCAGTGTTCACGTTTGTATAATAATATTCCTTTGATTGCTGCGTGTTTATCATTTGCTTGTCTCCTTCAAGAAACAGTATGATAACTGTGATGAGGAATGGAAAGTACTGTGACAGATGATGCGAAAATCTTTGGAAAGCCTGGTGTGTGAGTGTGCAGCCGAAGCTTTCTCAACAGATGCTCAGGCTCTTCTTGCTAACAGGAATCTCCTGCACCGTGTGTGTCTGTTGTGGCTTAGAGATGTGCATCTCTTTCAAAAGTGCGTAAACATTCGCAGGTTTCATATCTGGCAGATTCCAAGAAACTTCTCAGCGAAAGTTTCTCTTCTTCCCCACCTTTTTTTTTTTTCTGTGTCTTTGCTTCTATCACTGTTTGTTTCCATCTCAGGGGAATATTTCCTTTCCAGAAAGTCCCAGAGCATGAAAACAAACAGTGGCTAATACTTTTTGAAAAGTGAAATGTGCGTACATATGTGCATTTATCACAGGTTGTGGTAACTCGACTGTGTGAAGAGCTGTCGAGTCGATCTGAGTCTTTAATTAGATTTCAGTTAGTTTCAGGAAGGCGTCTTGCTGACCTCAGTGCTCCTGGTTCCAGAGAAATACTCATGCACGCAGTTCTTTGAAATCCTCCCCCACACTAGTGTTTTCACACTTAATGACAAAAACATAAACCACATTTCCCCTGAAGCCAACGTAAAGACTGGAATGGGTTGACCTTTGTCAAAACTGACTCTAGGAGACAGGAAATAAAGAACTCCAGAAGATAGCTGGTCACAAATGAATGACCATGCTTTTTCCTTGCTTGCTTGTTCTTGCCTGATATTTGGGGCATGTTGGCCTTTGACGCTGGTGAACTGATAATTATGGGGAACTACGAATGTTCTGGGTCACTGAAACTGCTAATTACTCACATAAACAGACAAACGAGCCCAAACTGTGGGATCATCAGAGTGTGATACGACACAACTGACAGAAGAATAACAACAATTCACCCTCATTTTCTTCTCTTTTACTTTGTCTGGTAAATCATTACAGGTACAAACATGATTCCTTTGCTACTATTTCTACGCTAAAACACTCTACTTTATGCCACTGCATTTCAACATTAGTGCATACCTATTGTCTAATTGTGTTGTATGGTGGAGCTTAAGCCCCAGCTTGGTTACTGACTGTCCAGCAGTGAGTGTGCCTGATTCAGCAGGATGCCGTGTTTGACTGCAGCGAGGAGCCAGACTGCTTAAGCCTGCAGCACCTCTCCATATTGTTCTGCCTGCGAAGCAACAAAACCAGGGCCTCCAGTACAAAAAAGCACCCAAGAGCTGCCCTGAGCGTCAGAGAGGCACGTTGATGCGCATCGATGCAACAGTCCTGTGCTCGTAACCTTGTCTATATTGACATCTTCTGCAAATAATGATGAACAACAAGGAGGTCAGTCACTTTGATGCCATGGCAGCAACTGTTCCAGTGGTAAGTTAGTGTCTGTCATTTCTCTCCCTGCATCGAAATGATCTGGACAGTAGGTGACTTTCTAAATGTCACCGTTACAGGACTCTCCGGGGGTGGAGGCGAGGTCCAGACGGGAACAGGAGGAGGAGCTGATCCTCACAGCTTGGCACAGCATGGTGAGAAAAAAACAAATCTGTACCCATCTTTTAACCTTTACACACAAGTGCTGTTTCTGTCATCAAAGCATGAAGGTGAAGAGGATTTGTAGGGGGTGTGATGAAATGCAAGGTCATCATATTATTTGATGTGCATGTGCTGAATCATGGGGAAATAAGTGATATCTGTCACATTTATGATACATGTTAGAAACTACTGTAAATGGGTCAGGTTTTCATTTGTGTCAGCCCTCACAGGCAACAGTGTCAGTCGTATTTAGCTGTGCTTTAAATGACGGCAGATTTATGGAGATTTTTTTAGACTTGTTTATGGCTTTGCTTTAATGCTATTATTCATTTGTCGCTTCTTTGGAGGCTCGTGGGATAAGCAACCTTGTGTCTTCTCTGACACGTGCCTAATACTTCAGTAGGAAACAGAACGTGCTTTGAAATTCAACCTGTTTAACCCACCGGGACTGACACTTATTTATTACTGTGTCATCTATGCAACTTATACAATTACCAGCGATGACAAAAATCGTTATATTCATACATATAAAGGTAAAAGTAAACTTCCTGATTCAGGTTCTTTACTGCTGTAAAAGTACAAATTCTGAAATATACTCAAAATAAAAAGGGTGAAAAGTAGCCCAGTGTCATTTTCAGCTTGTTATCTGTTTATGGTCCTGTTCTATTCTTGTTCTATTCTTCTATTTTATGTTTTTGATGTGCTGATTTCACATTGTTATATGTTTTATGTTATCTTATTATGGATAAAGTCAAATAATTAAAACTAAAGTAATGAATGTTTTTCAATGAACAAAAGATAAAAAGAGGTATAAACTACACTAAATCCTTATAGTTGTATAGTCCAGACACCTGAACTCCCTTTAGTACTGGACCTAGTACTGAATCAAAGCAGGGTAGTAAAGTATCAGTAGCAGTACTATTAGAGGGAACGCTTTCCTGTCAGATTGTCTGGTAAAACTCAACTCAGGCCACATGTGACAATTGTTGATACTTTTTGCAGTCCACAGCCCTGCAGCAGCACAGGCTCTGTACAGAGTCCAGAGTTCCAGGTCCAGCTCAGTCTTTCCTGGCCCAGCAGAGGCAGTCCACCCAGGTGAGGAGGGGGCTCTCCCTGCGGCTGCTCCAGCCTAGGTAACCATCTGGGAGCAGGATGAAAATGAACAGTGTTTACACTGCATTTGCATTGGGGTTGTCAGTGTTAGTTTGCTGCTGTTACCCTCTGCTGGACAAAAATGGTAGTGCAATAATAAATGTGGGCTGTGATTGGAACTGGTAGAGACTGTTCTAGTTGTAAACTCATTGTAGTTTTAAATAATTACCTTGTTGTCTGAACCACTTATTAATGTGTACTATTTCAATATTTATTTGTGCTGATAAGATATTGTTTTAGAGCTAAAATGTAAAACATTGTCCATTAATTTGACATCATCAGTAAAGAAACTGACAGTTGGATTCATTATTTGTCTTTTTATTAATACTGAATGTATTGCATAAGAAACCACTATGTACACAGATGTTTGTTTTTTTTTTTTTAAATCAATGTCAATAAACTAAATACAAAGATCATCTTATGTTATTTTATGTTCCCACATTTTGAACCATGGTTGTATCTAAAATATACAGACCTCAAAATTTTAGCATAAAAAACATTTTTAAAAAGGTGGTAAAACCTGCGTTTTGAACAATTACTGTCAACTTTCACTTTACTGTACAATTTTACAACACCAAATGTGGTCTTGTCAAGTTTGCCCCTTACGGACCTTTGTAATTTAGCAAAACCCACTTAATACGTTGATGAAGAGTTTGCTAAATACAAAGACATAACATGTAAAACAAAGACACTGTTGGACATGCTGTATAATTTTTGTGTTTCACCTTGCATTTATTGCTCATGCTAAGTTAAGTCACTAGTAAAATATTTCATGTGAGCTTAGCACAAGCATGGACTGGTGATTGGCCCAGCTTTTAGTGTTTTTTGTTTGTTTGTTTTTTTCTTTTTAAATGAAATGTCAGTTTTACAGAAGTATGCAGATATGTGGAAAAATGAGCATAAGTATCAAGAAAGAGTGGCTTTAAAATATGTGTCAGGAGAGTAAAAGTCACGAGAAAGAGTGAGTTATCAAATGTGGGAATATGGGGGCTAGTTTATCGACCACAAAAAAGGAGTGCATTTCTAGCTTAATTTCTAAAGAAATCACAACCGTTCAACCTCAAAAACACAGCAAAGTAAAAGTGAAAGCTGTTTCTCATCAGGAGCCATTACCACAACCATAAGTATGAGTAATATCAGTCGTGAAAACATGCATTAAAGTTTGAGACAGTCAGAAGTTCATGAGAACATGTTCAGTTAAGGTCCAGTCAGCTCTGATCCCATGCTCACACTACGGAAACGCTGTGGTTCATCATATGACGGCACAGTGAGGAAGGACATTTTGTGACCACCCAAGGGAGGTTTGGTGGAGACAGAAGGCACCGCTCTGCTCTGGTTGATGATGGGCTGGGAGCTGCAGTGCTCCAGACTGGAGTGGGCAGCAGGATGGAACAGGAAGGCCGAGGGGTGACGGGAGGCGATGGGAATGGTGGAGGCCGGCCGAGTGGACGTGGGCTGGGGAGGAGGAGGGGGCAGCGACACCAGAGCTCGGATCTCATCCACTGCCCTCTCAGTCATCCCATCTCCTTCACCCTTCTTATCGTCTCCCATCACCTCCTTCCCATGCTCCTGCTTGGCCCCAAACTCAATCTCCAGCAGAGGTGTTCTGGCGCTCTTGTCCTCCCTGAAACTGCACACAGTACTTTGGGTTTCCTGCCCCAGTCCAGATGGCAGAGACCCTCCTTTCCCTATTTTACAACTGTCATTGTCTTCATCGTCACTGGTGCATTGGTCGATGCTCGGTGAGTGACGCAGCCTCTGGAGCTGCGCTGAAGTGCGACGAAGAGCCCCTCCCATTAGGCCAGTAGGGGAGGGCGCTGCATTTAGGAGGCGGTTGAACAGGGCCATGTTGGGGTGACGACCACCAGGCTCCTCAAGGTTCTCAGCAATTTCCTCAAGAGGCTGGAAGTGCATTTCCTCCTTAGGGATCCTGTCAAACAGCATCAGAGGTATTTTCACTGTTTTTGTACAAACAACACCTACTGCACTGTCTGTCTTTTCTAGAACACAGATCCCGGAACAGAGGGTGCTGTATACTGTGCACAAAGTATAGACCCAGGACAAACAAGGATTTGAGATAAATACTGTGAAAAGTTATACATAATGAATCAGTAATAAATGTAATATGTTAAAGGTAGCTTTAAGACATATTGAAAAGAATTAAAAATAATTCAATCATGCAACTTAAATAGACAAAAATCTCACAATATAATACGGGCTAGACCTCAGCATTTATCAAAATAGTTTTTTTCTTGATTGAAGTTTGATCTTGTGCCACTGAATGAGGGTCAGTGGTTAAAGGATGGTACAGGGGTTCAATTCAATCTGAAATCTAAATATCAACAAAACTCATCTAATTATATTTTTCAGATATATTTATTTCTTTTGGTTAAGGTTCAATATTTGTGAAATACATCTACTAGTTTAAATTTACAACTATCTCAGAATCAGGAATTTTTCAAGATATTATATATAAGATATAAGCAGTGGTTAAATAAGAAAATCCAAGAAGAACTCCAACCTTCCTGCACACCACACGTCAAATGTTAGTCACTTGTGGCAGCATCGTTTTCATCATCCCCGCTCCATGTTTCTCTAGGGGAGAGTGGGGTGAATCGTGCCAGTTTTTACTCAATGTGACTTGAATGTGTGGCCATGACAGTAATGCCTCCGACTTAAATATGCACATATATTTCAGGATATGGTGCTTCCCTGGGAACAATAACTTTGGATCAGAAATAAACTGTGGTCTCATGGTACAACTTGCCCCTGGTGCAGGGTAAGTTGTGCCTTTATGGACAATACATTTGGGTAAATTGTGCCAATGATTATTGAAGTAAAACAGAACATTTTAATCATATAAGCTCCTATGCTACATAAAAGCAAGACAAATTCAATACAATAATTACTCATTTAAGGCTTATTTAAATATTGTCACCCTAATAATCTATTGGCATAAGTTACACTTTCTATTTTTTTTGCAGAACACAAAAAACATAAATACACACAATATATGATACTTGTGAATCATTTCTGGCAAAAAAAAAAAGTCTTTGCCAGTTGTTGACTGTTGACTGTCAGTTATGTAACATTTAAGAATAAAGTGACTTCGACCAATTTCTGAACGTCCCATTGCAGCGGAGGCCACTGAGCCTGAATAAAACTCAGTCCCTCCATGGAGAATCTGCTTTCATTTTCTACGCTCCATATATCTGGAACAAACTACCAGAAAATATTAGGTTTGCTGAGAGTCTGAGTTCTTTTAAGTCCAGGTTAAAGACTCACCTGTTCACTACTGCCTTTGACTAAAAGGCTTTGAATGTGTTTGGATTTTATGTGCTGTTTTCTTTCTTGCTGTTTCTATGGGGGTTTTTTATACTGTTTTCCCTGTCATTGTATTTCAATGTCCTGTGTGAAGCACCTTGAATTGCCTTGTTGCTGAAATGTGCTATACAAATAAACTTGCCTTGCCTTGCCTCCAGAAAAATGCAATTATGTGATCACATAATTCAATGCATCAACAGGGAAACAGTGCACACATGGCTGCATGCTATTTTACAAAATCAACGCTGGAGAGCCACTTTACCTGTGAGAAATATTTTAAAATGTTATTTACCTGCAGTGATAATGATGTTTTATGAACATAAAGGCTCTAATGGCCTTAAAACAGATGGTCTGTTCTACGTCACTTTAGTGAAGCAGGAAGCAGTTATTTTATTTAATTAAACATTTTTCATTTAGCAGTAGTTAGTAATTACAACAAGGTGTGGGAGGAGAATCTTTTTTTTTTTCACTAAAATGTGTTTTTCCAGTTATCGCATGTTTTTGCAATTTCGTGCATTTTTTCAAATTCCCACAATTTCACTGAATAAAATCATATAAACCCCTGCATATAATATTGCATAACCAAGGATGTTTGCCTGTATTTTTCTGGAGGGACTGAAAACTGCTGTTTAATAACAAAACCAAAATCAGTGTTAGCTAAAGTAAACCAATGGCAGGTAAATCAAATACAGATGAGGTATGGCCATCGCCTCACTTTTCTGGATGTTCTTGGTCCTTCTTTTGAGTTCTAGGTGTGTAGGTTTCAGTGTGTGGTTGTGTGGATTTGTTAGGGTGGGTGTGTCAGTGTGGGTCTGGGTCTGTTGGTCTGGGGTTTGCATTTCTGGGTGAGGAGTGGGTCTGCATGTGTGCATCTGGATTTGTGGGTTTTTGGGTCTGGGTGTGTAGGTCTAGGTGTGTATGTGGGCGTGTAGTTATGTGGGTTTGGGTGTGGTGTGGGTGGTGGTGGGGGTCTCGATCCAGCCTACTCACATCCCATTTGTCAAAGCTGCAGCCCTGTATGTCTTCTGTTTATAAATGCGTGACATGATGGGTTTTGGTCTAAAATTAAGAATGTCAAATAGTTTTAGTGATAAAATATAAGCATATAATATATAATTACAATAAAATAATGAGTTGAAAATAATCATAAGTGGCCCTTAGGCCCTTAGGCACAAATCACCCCAGCCCCACCATTTTGAAAAACTATCATGATCCAGCAGTTTAGAGCTAACATCATGCTAACTGTATAAACTCATTATGTAGGCTACTAAAGCAATAATACACATGTGAAATGTCTGTAAACTTGCCTACAAATGTTCAGACACAAGAATAAAAAAACCTTAATCATAGAAATGTTACTTTGAAAAGCAAAAAAGTGTTTGTTTGTTTGTTTGTATTTTTTAGCTACAATGTGCATACATCTCATGCCATGTGTCTCTCTTTTTTTTGGAAGATGAGTAAAATGGGTGGCTCTTCAAAAATATGACCAATGTCTTCTATGGTTTTCTAGACACAAGGGATGGCACTCCCCCACC
>JAQQZY010000001.1:40553510-40571404 GCA_030068375.1 Ostorhinchus rueppellii
CATGGAGCCTATCCCAGCTACTTAGGGCGAAGGCGGGGTACACCCTGGACAAGTCGCAGGGCTGACATATAGAGACAAACAATCACTCTCACATTCACACCTATGGGCAATATAGATTAGCCGATTAATGTATCAGTGCATGTCTTTGGATTGTGGGAGGAAACCGGAGTACCCGGAGAGAACCCACGCAGACAACATGCAAACTCCACACAGAAAGGTCCCAAGGCCCGGGAATCGAACCCAGGACCTTCTTGTTATGAGGCACAAGTGCTAACCACTGCCCCCTGAGTAAATCATGTGACTGTACATACACAAGAGGTACATACTGAGTGCATGCATCACTGAACATGGTTTGAAAATGATTTTCTTGACATAATTATGCATTTTACTGAGCCAAACACACCTATTTTGAAAATATATCCAAAGTGGGCAAAACAGATAGGATACCAGAACATGTATTTACTTTATTCATTCAAGCCCATTTTTCAAACTCTAATCCCACATCTTTCCAAAAGGAATGAGTCACATTGGAAAACGAATACAGCTAATTAGACAGTTGCTCTTAATCTTCTTCTCTGTTACTGTCCTATCTAATTTCTATACCTTTGTAAAGCACTTTGAATTGCTTTGTGCATGATGGTGCTATACAAATAAATTTGCCTTGCCTTTGCCTTCAATAAAAACCTGCAATTTTACCACTAGATGCCAGTAAATGTCACAAACTTCCAGATAATGCAGTGTATTATAACAGCCACTAATGGAAATACTCTCCATTTTCATGTTACTTTACTTTTTCAATTACAAATAATCTAATCATCAGTTTTTGGGGAGGAGGGTGAGTATGGTATTTGAGGTGGTAATCTATTGTCCTGTTGTTTTGATGAGAAAACATTATGTCATCAAAATACAATGTCACCTGTTGTAAGAGCAATAAATAAGTAGTATGAAAATGAATAAATAGGTCAATAATCAAATAATCATTTGAGAAGGTGCGTTGGGTTTCTATTCAAATAAGAATTTGATGAAACTATGTCTTTGCTCAGTAGTGTCTGATTGTTTGTGTGTGTTACACTAATCTGTCATTTACATTTACGCTGATTTCTTCCTTTTCCTTTTCCACAGTATAACAAAGGCCTGTAGCCAAATTTTCTTCTGGCTGTATAATCACAGCAGCAAACACGTGGTTAGTTAAAAAAAATCCACTACAAATGTTTGGAAATGCAGAAAAAAGTTGGTTTAGTTACACATTCATTTGGCACCAGCACCATCTAGTGTTTCAATTGTAGTCTAGTATTCAAACAGGATGCCTTTTTTTTCTTTTTCTTCATATTTTCCATTAGTTTCATTTTTTTTTTTCATAAAATACACTATACATCTGGAGGCAAAAAATAACAGTGATGTTACTGTAATAATGATCATTAAAATTAAACCACTTTTTTCACAAAGCACAGTTTCTGGAATTTCATCTATTGGCAATAATGTTTTTTACAAAGTGCATGAGAGATACAACTGGAAAGTATTCATAGCAATACACTTTTTTTTTTATTTTTTATTTTTTTTACATTTTATGTTACTTTGACAGACAAGCTAGACAAGTTATGTTTAATGCATTTGAAACATTTTCAAACAAACTTTCTTCTCTTCAGTATTATGAGGTGTTCTATATATAGTTTGAGGTTTTCATGACAAATAAATGAATTTGATCTATTTTGGAATAAGGCTGTAACATAACATAATAAAATGTGGACCTATATAAGTGTAGCATTGTGGATACTTTCCAGATACACCGTAAATGAAAAACAATATTAAAAAGGTTCATATAGATGTCAAGATTTGTCATCTATGCACTGCATTTTTGTAACTTTAAGTAATATGTAGCATGTAAGTATGTATGCTGTAGCTGTGATCAGTTATAAATGAGTCTAAAAGCATTCTATACACAGTCCTTTTGTATTTTTGTGTCGTTACCAGTAGGTGGCAGCATTGTCTATACATGAACTATTGATAAATTCACAGACGTTCCTAAAAAGTCTACGCCGTCATTAAAAAGCAAATGCTATACTATGGAGTACTGTTATGATTGTGGAGAAGAAAAATAATGACAACAAACCTGGTACACAAACTGGATTTTTCTTTGGGAATTCCCAATGACTTAATATCTGAACCAACACTGTTAAAAAATACATATTTAATTGTGATTTCTATCTTTTCATCCTATTCCTACTTCTAGTACATATAATATGTACCATAATAATGAACCAAAAGTGATGACATTATTTGATCTAATTATCTGACAGATTGCCTACAACTACAATGACAGAAAATTACTGACCTTTAACCTCAGACTGCAGCTAATTTGATGCATAGAATTAACACGTCATCATCTTCAGACCAGGTCAGCTTCTCCTCAGTTTGTTGACACATGGCTCTACTTAAATCCTTGTGGTTTCAGTAGATCAAACAGACAGATTAGGCCAGGTCTCATCATTTATTTCCTGACAATACACTGCCCACAGAGTCATGGAAAGGAAAAGTTTTATTAGTATGATTATTCACATTTGAGGTACAGGGGAAACATCTAAGTTTTCTAGATGTTTCCAGTCCTGACCCTCATGTGCTGCTGGGGAGAATATTAGCTTATGACTGAGGGAAACTTGTAGAAAACCACACACATAAGCACATATTAATTCAAACCTGACACACAATAAATGGCATATCCATCCATAATTTCAGGAGACTAAGCCTAGGAAATTGCATGCATGTATGTATGAGTGCACTGCTGTATGTGTGTGTGTGTGTGTGTGTGTGAATGTGTGTGTGGTTGCAGTGGTTGTAAATTGATCCCTCCTACTCTCGCTGGTCCGTTGTGCAGAGGAGGGGCGAGGAAGAGGAGGAGGAGGAGGAGGAAGAGGAAGAGAAGGAGGAGGAGGGAGCCGAAGCAGGAAGGAAAAGCAGGCAGAGGGAAGGGAGGCAGGCTGTGAATGCTAACAAGCCCGTCGTAATCACACAGCTCCGTAGGTAGGGTTTGATCAAATATCTTGTAATGGAGAGGTACGACGACCACTATTAAACACCTACTATGCACCAGTGCCGCGGTCTCCCAGTGCGCGTGCAGCAGCCTCACCGTCGTCGGCACGTTTGATAAGAAAAACCGTCTTTTCCACTGAGTGAAATGTATCGCGACTGCTCGGAATTCACATTCTGACAATGGAGATTGAAAATATCGTGGCCAACACGGTTCTCCTGAAGGCGAGGGAAGGTAAGCACCGCTCAATGACAGTAAAAAAAAGGGAATTAAAACCATGTATTTCCTCCCGCCTCTCTCAACGACATGACCATGGACGAGCTCGAGCTCTCGGCTGTCCTTGGATTTATATGCTTCCTCTGTCTCCCATCCTTGCGCAGCGCTTTGTTTCCAGGCAAACGCCGGGCATAATCTGTTGAAATTAGCTGTTTGTACACTAATCAACACACATATTTAGGGTTAACGCTAAGGCCCAGCTGGCTGTGGTGGATGAACAACGCAGGGAGTGTTTGCAGCATCGCGCTTAGATGGCAGCGTTGCCTTAGAGGCTGTCGAGCAAATTTTTTCACACAAGCACCAGTGGTTTTGTGGATATATATACAATTTACGATGACATAACGGGTATTTAATGGTGTTCGCATTACATGGGTTTTGATTGCAGACCAAAATAAAGCTGCGCAGCGGGGCTCAGTGGACCAGTACAGTATCTTCTTACCTGTCATTTTAGGTTTCGGTGTGTTTAAAGCCTAATTATGTGACTGAAGTGAACGTGCGTGTTATTTGACGCAGAAATATGTCACTGCATTGCTGTTAGGCTGTTGATGGGGAGCTGTTTGGATTACTTTTTATGACTGAGGGTTATAGATGGAAGGGGGGGAGGGACTGGAAGAAGGCCCGTACTATGTACCCCGGCGGCCCAGGCAGGCGCTACACCCCCGGGTGTGCACGCAGCACAGGGAGCCCGGTTAGCCCGCACGAGCTCACCTGGAGGTGAAAAGAGGCAAGTGTCCATCTGTTTTCCAGGAGATGGTAGAGCAGAGAGCCTACTTTGTATCCAGTGAGTGGGCGCAGGATGGGTGTGCAACACTGTATCAGAAGCCAGGGGAGGGAAAAAGTGTTATTGCATTAACTGTTCAACAATTTTCAGTTTTTTCCCCTCCTCGTTCTGATTGGACATCAGGAGACAGGTTTTTTTTTGTTTGTTTTTTTTTGCCTCTGCATGGCCTTAGAGGATGTTGTGCGAGTGGAAGCATTTTATTCTAGTCGTTGTGGCTCGAGGGTCGTGGTTCAGTGTGCGCAGAGGCCTTCTCTGCTTATGGTTTGCATTATAGTCAGACTGCGCATCAGTTCAAGACTTAACGCCAACACTGCTGTGAAATGGATTATTCACAGCAGCAGTGAATCCATTTCATAGCAGCTGCTGCTCCTTATGAGATATCACACTTTCCTTACCTGCAATTAAATGGTACTTGGCGTAGTCACGTGGTTCCTTGTGAGGGAGTGTGAACTGATCGGATCTACGGACTAATACCTGTGCCCATAAGTCTTTTATTACCATGATTTGTCTTCAATAATACACCTTTAAGCAGCCTGGATTCTGAAAGTGTTTCCCCAGGTCACCGAAGTGGAACATCTCTGTTTTTTATTATTGCTGACGAATTTGACTTTGATAATGAGTTAATATCAGCCTTTTTTATGAAGAGAAAATACCAACCATTTGCTTATTACAGTTTTATAAATCACACCAGAAGCCACTCTTGTATCCTGGGATTTGAACTTGACCGTGATGAATAAAAATGGGATCAAAGATTTTGATCACGATGGTATAATATTGTTTAATTTCCAGCATGTCGATTACAGTCTGTATTTTTATTATTTTTTTAATTCTCCCCATTACACAATACACTATAATTAATTATTGCACTGATTAAAACAGCTAATGGCTCCCAAATGATCACTTTAAGGAGCACAGGAGACTAATTTGTTATCATTTGTTTTTCCGAAGGTGGGTGTTTGCAGCTGTCAAGTGTTTCATATGTCAGTGACTTTTCTCAGCTGTCACCACTGCTGTGTGAATGACACCATGTAGCACAGATACACAGACCAGAAACAGCTCCTGTGGGTCAGAGGTCAGCAGTGTTTTGTCCTACCATTGCTCTTCAGCAACATTAATGGTGCATGCCATTAAAGTATTTGTACGCAGCAGGATGGAGGTGTTTTTTGTTTTTTTTTCACAAGAGTTGGGTCTAAATCCCTGACTCAGCATGAGTTTGCTCTTCTGATGTGTCCTTGAGCAAGATGTTAAATAAGTTCTTCTGTATCTCTCTGACCTCACTGTGGAGGCGCAAGATGACAAGATAATTTCTCAGTACTTCCTATGATAGCATGCATGGTGTGCAAAAGTTGGGTAATTTTTATCTGTATCCATTAGGGCATCATAACAAAGCTGTGTCTGGAGAATATTCTCATGTTTTTTTAACTTGTTGATTATTTTCTTGGTAATTAATTGTTTGCTTTAAAATGTCAATGAATGATAAATCTGGTTCTGAACTGCAAAGAAACTGTTCCAATTATCTACTTCTAGGTGTAATTTAAATTTTTATAGCTAATATTTTGCCTTGATGTCAACAGTTGTCAACACTGTCAACATTTGCCTGATATTTGGTCATTGTTAGGACCAATATCTTCTGATACTAGTTGTCTCTAGCTCACATAGAGGAGTGACACCAGAAAATATTCAAAGCAAAGAGGTTTGAATCAGAGAATTTTAAATAATATCCCACAAAAAATGTTCAACCCAGTTAATTAACTCTCATAGTCCCAAATGATTGATTGTTGGTGTTCAGAAGTTCCTGACTACATTTTAGGTAACTTTTCCACACCTGTGCATATAAAACTGGGTGGACGAAGTGGGAAGTGTTATGACAGGGTGTGCCCAGTTTCCTAAAATTGAAATGATGTGTTAAAGGAAGTGAAGTGGTTTGGTATTGTCAAGATGACACTGTTCACACCCTCCCCTTTTGTCACTATGAATTTCACAGGTTTTGTTCAGTGGAAAAGTGCAAATGTAAAAGGGAAAACCTGATATTTACAGTATTTGGATTGATTTTTCTTCTCTCCCTCAGGTTAAAACTATAGATGAAGAGACACTTTCCTACTGTTGGATGTGACTTCTGTCAAAGCTCCCTTGGGAATGTATTAAAACATTTTAAAGTTGTGATGGTGAGAATACCAGGGCAATAATAACTCTTGATGTAGACACAACCCAAGTATATGTGAATGTAAAATCTCACCCCAATATAAGGGAGCTGTTTCAGCACTAACAGTCCATTAACAGTCTAAATCCTTTTTAGTTTTGGCTAGATACAGTATATATCTAATATATGCCTATAAATCATGGGTTCTCACTTGTGTGAAAGTTTCGAGTTGGCACATGGAGTATTATATTGGGTCTATTGTAACAGGAAATTTTCAGTACGTATTACAGTTGAAAGAACTTGATATAATTTAGAAATATCATAAGCTCCTTTTACTCAGCACTTCTGTTACAGAAATATTTCACCTTTATTCCAGAACGACGTCTGTGTAAATGAAATGGTGGGATCATTTGGTTCCACCTTTGTAACACTTCTGTAGGTAGTAATGTTAAAGGTGGAATAATGATTCTGGAACACAATGTAAGAGGAGCACCATTCCTTCTGCAACCAAGATGTGACGTATTGATTGTGTGTATGACCCTGCACTGGGGGGGGGGTTGAAAAATGAGCATGGGCGGTGTACAGTAAACGAACATATCAACATGACCAGAAAGATGTCGAACTGGGAGATGCAGAGATACATGAGCCGTTTCCAATTTGGGCAGAGGACTCTATCCATGCTAACATTGGTGGAAAGGTGAAAGACTCTGGAGAGGTTAGCAACACCGCTATGCTCAGGGTATTTCCAACGTGAAAGTTATACATCGCACTGTACACTGCACTGCTGCTTTGATTCCAGAAAGCAGGTCTGCTGTGTAAAACTCCAGCCTGTCTCACCTCTGTTACTCCTTTGGGTTGACTGTGGAAATTGGTCAATACTGGCAAAATGGTGGGATCACCATCTCACCTTTTTTCTGGGATCTCTGTGAAAATGTGGCTATAGTTTGATCAGCATAGACTCCACCTGAGTTGGCAGAGCAGCCTGAGCCTATCAAAATGGAACAGATGGTGAAGTCTGTTGAAAAAAATTATGTTTACTCTGCAGCTGTAAAATATCCCTCATCCATTACATTTATTTATCAGAATCCTTCAATAACAAAACTGGACTGTGATTTTGTGAATTCAGCATAAATATTTTATAACAACTTTCAGAAGCTTTATATTAGGCACTGTGTATACCTGGACAAGAGTGTACATATGTGGAGACCAACTGTACGTGCATACATAATGCTGGAACTTATACATGTCCAAAGATGTTCATGTATACCATTAGATGTTATGTTGGTCATGACAGGAAGTATTTAGCGATTAAAAGGTTACTTTATCCTCTAACAATCAATGTCTCAAATGCTGTTAGCATCAAATGTAATAATACTAAATTGCATATTTTAAGCAGAAGTGATAGTTGATTTTTAAAGGCTGATATAATAACGATACCTTTGAGCAGGGAATGAGCAGTAGCTGATTAAACAGTAGATGATGCCAAACTGTTGAACTGAGCAACTGTAAGACAAAGTAATAAATACCTTGATCATTAATTAGTTAAGAAATACATTCTAATTCAAGAATTGATGATATGCTTTGTACATTGTTAGTTACATCAGTCTATTACACATAATAGCAAATAAATAAAAGCAAAGTCTGACATGTAGATACATCATATGGCCACAAATATTTGAAAGAGAAAGCACATTTTCCTGTTGTAAAATTGGACTAAAACAAAAAGTTTAACTCTTAAACCTTCTGTTGTCAAGTTTCACACATTATCAGGATACTCTTCGATCAAATTATGTATCATGATAATCAATAAATGTCAATCAATACCAGTCGAGGATAATATTATTGTCACATTTCCCAGCTCTTTCATCTGTTATTCTAAGGTATTCTCAGTGTAACAGTAAATCTTCCTGAATAAATATAAACACGATATGATCTGCTCAGAGATCCCACCTCTGTGTTCTTATTACTTTTATTATTAACATTAGAATCTGCACTTTGTTCCCTCTGCATTCACCTCAGTTTCTGATGAAATACAGTTCCCAGAATGCCTTTCAGGTGCTGGTGTTTACTTGTTGCAGTGAGATGTGGGTTATAAATAAAGTCAGTGTAGAGGGGCATGTTATGGTAAGAGGGAGAAAGATGGAGCCTTGTCGAATGAAGAAAAATGGTTTTGTTTGTCTTATGCAACTTGTTGAGTCTGCTGTGCATTGTGGTCCTCTGACATTTACACTTTGATCAACTTGTTGGAATAAGTTAAAGCTTCCACTATGGATTAAGACGTTGATAGTACAAGAGTTATGTGCATCAGAGGCTTGAACACAGTGTATAGTAACTTATGACATTTCTGTGAACAATGACCTGACATAACAGCCCTGGACTTGGATTGCAATTTCCAGATCTTTCTCCTGCTGTGTTTCTTTCTATATTCCCATTGTGTTCATAAAAAAGAAGGAATGTGGACAGTTCAGTGCTCGCATTCCTCTGACAAACACAAGAAACATTAATCCTGCTTATATAACCCATCTTCTATCTCACACATTGGAAACTTTGATTGCTGTTTGCTGTAAGTGCTTGCGCCTCTGCTGTTGATGTTCCTAACCTCTGTGTGCTCTCTCCTCCACCCCTCACATCGCAGGCTAGCAGGTCCTCACCGACCACTTGTGAGGGTTTGCCTGTGACGTTAGCCAGAGTAGCTTTATTAGTTTTGTGGTCATAGCTGGGCTTACACTTGTTGTCATCACTCTGGGGTGTTTCCTCCAGCTGAGGCTCATAAAACACGTTGCTTTGTGACTGTCCCTTGATGTGGCACTGTCTTTACAGTTATTACAACCACAAATGGGCTGTGTGGAGAACAAGATGTAGTGTGCTGATGTGTATGCAGAACTGCTGTATGGCACTAGCAGCAATGCTTAGCTGGGTGGCTACTAGGGTGTTCATTAGCACAATTTCTTGGCAAGCTTACTAAGCATGAAGAGGCAATTTTTGAGGCACTTTGTGAACATCACAGGGATGTTGTTCCAGCTGCCTTATTAAATGTTAAATGGGTGTTCCTATGAGAACAGAGCTGTCAGCATTTACAATGTGTATTTTATAATGCATAGAGTGCATTTACAAATTCTTATGGTTTAATTAAGGCATTTTTTTTACAACAGATTTAAAGAGTCAGGCAGGGTCAAAGTGTGGGAACAAGTATATTAAATGTGGAAGAGACTTCATCTTGTTGCCTTTTATAAACATTCCTTATGTCTCCATTTCAGCTGTATGCACCTCCCTTGGCTAGACTTTTAGTCCAGGAGTTGTCTTATCAAAGATAATCTTCAAGGTGTAATATGTGCAATATGTTCTACAGTCAAGGGCTCAGCACTGGAGAGGCTCCATTTGTGTGTTCTCATTCTTTCAGTGTGGCCATGAAATTAAGCAGTGGGCTCTTCATCTCAGAGACAGTTGTAGATAACATATAGATGATTAACCTTTCAGTTTGTACTCTTGCACGCTCAAACTATGTGTGCCTTGCTCAAGTTTAGTCTCACCATGTTCCCTCGCCGTCCTTTCCTCTCCCTTCTCCCTTAAGACGCTGTGAAAACAAGGGTCAGTTTTCAACCACGTCCCAGTTAGATTTAATGGAATATCTCAAACACAGAGATGAGGCAGAGGAAGGAAAAGTCTTGCAAAACACCACAGCAGGCTGCTGGAATGAGCAAGAGCGTATGTTTATGAACAACTCTGTGTGTGTGTGTGTGTGTGTGTGTGTGCGCGCGCTTTCTGTTCATGTGGAAGATTGCGTGTCCTACCTCTTGTGAGACCTACCGTCCATCCGCCTGCTCGTTTGTTGTCATGTCCTGGAATTCACTCTGATGTTGTAATATCTTCTACATTTTTGCATGTGACAAACACCTTCTTTCAAAACTATGTAGAGAGAAAGGTCCGACCATAAAGAATTAACAAAGGGCATAACGAGAGAAGAAAAATGTTTATCTGGGGGAGGGGAGCAAGAAAATGAAGTCAAGCAGAGGAGGAAAAAGGAAGGGGCATGTGAGAGGTGAGGATTAGAGGAGAACCGCACTGCCTGATATTCACGCTTTTTTTCCCCCCTGGTTCTCAGCTGATGTGTGTCTTTCAGTGCGAGTATACAGACGGATTACCTTATGCAAACATCAGGCCTTTGCTTTGAATAGGCAACACAGATACTTGCAGCTAATGTTTTCCTTATCAGGGGCTACTCCAGCCAATCACACACTGTATGGGAGAGAGACTGGAGAAAAGCAACAGGCCATTCATTTATCATGGTCAGGCTCCATTGTGCCTATGTGCGTGTGCGTGCTCATATTACAATGGGACTAAACTATGCGTGACCCTCTCTCATTTCCTACCATTTAAATCATGTTTTTTGGGAGAGCACTGCATTTGTCCAGTCCAAGTGTCCACCTATGCAGCTGCTGCAGGGTGTGGGTCACATCCACTGAGGCATGAACTGGTACCAAATATTTAGGGTACGATTCCTTTGGCCAAAAATATCTTGGTAAACACTGTTATCTGTGTTTTAACAGAAAAAACGCCTGAGTGCCAAGAAGTAGAGGGTATTTGGCTTTTAGCACCACAAACCCACCTCTCTCACTTGCCTTTAAAAAAAAAAAATGTCTTGGTTTGTTTCAGTAATTTCAAATACACACCTAGCGCTTTCAGATAAACCATATTTTCATCCATTGTGTTACAAAATGTGTGCTATAAACACATCACAAAAAGACAAGAACAATAAAAGTTTTTTTTTTATTACAGGAGTCAGTTGGACTTTTGCAAATGTGGCTCATTATGACAAAGCATCAAAATGCCACAGAAAAATAAGCAAAACAAAAAAAAAAAAAAATCAAAATTTACTTGTGATTGTTTGTCATATCTGCATGAATGTGTTTTAATAAAATATTGAAGAACTTAGATTTGGACTTGGACCTAAGGTGTTGCATTGGACTCTGTGGGTAAAATTGACCCCTATTTGAATCCATTATTTCACTTGGTCCTCTATTTGGACTTTGTATAATACATTTCATTATTATTTTACATTGTTGTCCATTGTTTTGACTCTTACTGGCATCGTTTTGTTGCATCCAAAATTCCTCTTGAAGTTTGTTGGAGAAACTGGTGCAGGTATATTCACAAGTATACTCAGTATGATTAAATTGTTTTATTACTTTCTAATAATAGTAATATCATTAATCACCATTCTTTACATGAAAGTTAATCATCAACCTAAAAAATCACTATTGTGACAGCCCGAGTTGTTTAGAACTTGCATTTATTTAGAAACCTCTCCAGTAATTTTTAACAGTTAATAGTGGACAACAGATTAAAGCAGTATATTATAGTGATTATGTCACATCTAAGGGGCATTGTCTTACATAACGAGAAGTATCCAGAGATTTGTTTGGTTCAGGTCAATATGCAAATATGTTCTTTTGATTCCTATTCTTACTGTCACTTTAGACTGATATGTATGGTTATGCAAAGTGTTTTTTTTTTTTTTTTAATAAAACATAAAATTATAGAATAGCAGGCTCAAAAGACAGGAGATGAATAAACTCATGTTGTGATTTGAGACCTTCCTTTGTGAGGCGACATTTTTTGGTACTGGAAATGTGGTAGTAGGTTAATTTTGGGTACATAGTGACCCTGTCAGCTCTGGTGTTAAGGAAATGATGATTGTAACTTCTATTTATTGGATTATTTAAGTTGTCTTGTTTTTATTTTCAAGAAATGTCTTAAAAGGATCAATGGAGATCAAACTACTTTCTTTAAAGTTGCCTGTCTGCCTAATACACAAATACTCTAATCTTTAAGCTCCACACACATTTTTAAAGCCCTAAAAGCTGCCGACACCACTGTCTAAGTCTGTGTTCCTATGTAGGCCTGACTGCCCTGAGCATACTGTATGAAGATGTAAATACTGGCTGCTTGCTGCCATGGTCGGCCTGTCACTGATGAGCTGGTTTTTCTGGCCTTGTGGCTGTTATTCTGAGTGTCAGCATGTGACATGTGTTCATCAGATGGGAGAGTTGCATCTCCCATATGGCGACGCAAAATAAAAGACGGGTTGTGAAGAGAAGCAGTGCAGCACTTCTCTGTGTCCACAGTCACATCCGAAAAAGCTGGGAATGACAGTAGAAGTTGCCAGTTTAGCTGTTGCCATGTTATTTCATTTACCATTGATATTTTGCTAATTTTTTCACATGTATATTTATTTTTTATGTGCATTATTTTGTGTGTTGAGTAGATTCAATGTTAAACTGTTTGTTTATTGAAAAAAGGTTGCAGCTCCTCAAATCTGAAGATTTGTTGCTTTTGTCATGTTTTAAGCAAAAGTCAGTAATTTGTGGTTTAGATTGTTGGTCGGGTTAAAAAAAAAGGGGCAAGTTAAATATATAGCCTTTGGCCAAGGCAAACTGTAACTGCCATTTGTGCTGACATTTTTAAAGATTTGTTAACAATGAAAATATTTGTTAGTAGCACCACCTTACCATGCCAGGAAACTGTACAGTGGGGCTGCACAGGATGAACATTTTTTTCTGTTAAAATATTTTTATTTCTAAGAAGTTTGTTAGTTTGTTTTTGCTTTATAAAAACGTATAAATTAAATATTTATGAGAAGTACCTGCTTGTGTTTGTATTTTGCATAATTGGTAAAAGATATTTATGACTTTCTCATGAAACCGTACCAATAAAAATGTTTCAGATTGCGTTCCAGAGATAAAATCCATTTTAGGTTTTTTCATGAATAACCGCAGCAGATGTTTGTACATAAAAATTCCTGAGCTCACGAAGGAATTTGTTCTCTAGCATCTAAATTTTCCCACTTTCAGGCAATAAGTGGTGAACTCTGAACTGGTGGTCAAAATAAGTAGATCTGTCTTGGTGGAAGCAACAAAATCCCACATATTGTTGGGTGGGTGGAGGAGCTCTACAGTGATCCTATACCGGTCTACTGTGTGACCTGCAGTCTGGCTTCTTCTCCCACTTGAGATGAAGGAGAACGGAAGGGAGGACAGGGAGTTGCAGCATATTTAGGATAGTGCTGGACTGTATTTGGCTGCACACATTTTAAGAGCATGTGAAAACTGCACTGGGAAGAAACACAAAACAATAGCTGTGTGAAGATACTAAGCACAGTTGCTATTTCTCTGGCATTTATCTTTTTGTTTTTCTTCATCTGTCACATACTCCCATTTCTTCAATATGCTCAACCGGTCAGACTTGAAAATGGAGGAAATGCTAAAATACACTGCAGACAGAAAGTAAATGACACTGTTGTGCATGTATCCATGCCTACTGTAAATAGAGCTCCAAGATAGATCAAAGTAATGCAATGTGTCTGTCAAAAGTGAAACCTCCTGACATGATAGTAAAAAGGAAATACTCTGTCTGTGATGTTGTATAGATGCCACTATTGATAGTACTTGGTATCCTTAAAAGAAAGTTATGGATTGCAATTCTTTGATATTTTTGCTGTTTCATTTGTGACAGCTGTTTGGTTGAATGCTTCATATTTACATTTCTTGTGTAAGTGAATAAGAACAAGGGCTGGCGACATGGGAAAAAAAATCATATCACAGTAATTTTTTTTCATCTCGGACGATATGTGTCATAAATAAGATCCCTGTTTTTGTCAAGCTTAAATTATCCTTTACAAATAATATTCTGATATCTTCACAACTAAGTTAATTGTGAAGACATGAGAAGGCTATTTTAGTTTTAATATGATTTATTTTTTCTGTCACCGGTTGAACATGACAGATGTACCGAAGAGTGTTATGCAACTGTTTCAGATAAATAAAACAGGTACATAATATATTTTAAAACTAAACTAAAAGTCTGACCAGCAGGCTAAAGCTTTCAAGTTTTAGAAGAGAACACAAACAAAACAAACTATCTTCATCAAACAGTGCCAGGGGTATATGTGGGGGTGTGTTCCATAACTTCCATAACTGGCGTACAGTAAACAGAAAATGAAACTTAACACGCATTGAACATCCGACTCCCAGCTTCTATGCTGTGCCCTACTTTTCTATAACTTGGTCGCCTGAATTTTTGGTCAAATTTTCTCCCAAGGGAATACTCATTACCTGTTCTGACTCTAGACATTAGCCTTTGTGCTGTGGCTGCTTTTACACCTGTGCTGTGTGTGTCAACCTAACTTGCCATGGCTATAGTGTGATTGCTTTGGTGTGGCACTACTTAATTATGATTAGCTGTTCCTATGTCTGTCAAAACATAGACGAATGAATTCTGTCCAAATTGTATTGAGCATATCTAACATTTCTATCGAGGAAAACTTATTTCATGATGTATATCTGTTTCATTTGATCACCCAGCCCTAATAAGAACACTGTTCGGACCGCAGAAAAAGTAATCTCTCTTGAATTGAAAATGTAGTTCCTTTAAAGAAACATAAATGGGAGAATAAATGCTGCAGTTGCTGTGTGTTACTAATACTATTACTATTTTGATTTGTTTTCTCCAATGCAGTGTTTTCCCAAGGCCTCTGGAAGATTAGCTTATTGTGGTTGCAGTCAGGGGTTTGACATTCTTTCTCTAAAAACTGTTCATTTTGATTATTATTATTATTATTATTATTATTACTATTGCAATATTTCTACGAAAATACACTGTCATTAATATACATTAATGAAATTAAAATGAAGTAATTATGTTTACTAATGAGGTAAGTCCTTCACTTTATTTTTGACATAATAATGACAGAATAATCCATTCATTCATTCATTCATCTTCATTCAGCTTTATCCTCACTAGGGTCACGGGGGGTCACATGGAGCCTATCCCAGCTACTTAAGGGTGAAGGCGGGGTACACCCTGGACAAGTCGCCAGTTCAAGAATTATCCATTTTATATGAAATTATGTGACCATAAACTACTAAAAACTGCGGCTGAGAACTTGCAATGTAATTGGCATCAATTGTTATAGTAGAGAGAACCTACATAGGTAAGGAAATGTGCATATATAACTATCAGTTTTTATTTGACAGTGCACCTTGAAACAATATACTACTGTGACGCTGTAGGCAAAGTGAACTTGGTGGCATGAACTTGTTTTAAACTGGTAGACGGTGACACTGGGGCGTCCATTTTGCTTTTGTTGGATATTTGACAGCTGAGAGTGACAGGAAATGTGGAAAGGGGCCAGAGACACCACTGGTAGCACGTTACACATCTCAGACCTCAAGGATCCTACTGACTGTAAATCTTGTAAGGAAATGAATCTTCAATATGTAATATTGCAGGATTTGTCAGGATGAGTCTTGACTCTTAATCGGTATGTTCCAACTCATGACTCGTCACTGCCGCACATGCGCCGACCCGTCCTGAGATCTTGTGCGATGATCTCAGCGCTGGCTTCATCTCTGCTATGAATGAGCGAAACTGCTCTGAAGTCGGTGTTTATGGAGGGCCCCGTTCTCTCGGAGGGGAGAACCAAAGTTAAATAAATACTTGCTCCATCCTGTCTGCATTAAGGGCCTGCACACATGGCTTTGACGTCAGAGTGACATTAAACAGGGTGGGGTGGCCCAGCCAGCTCTGACAGGCACATACACACTCAGCCTCTTCCATAACTTGCTATTAAACCCCTGTCTTTCACTTCTTGTCAGTATCTTTGCATATTTTCTTCACTTCTTCTTCCTACTGCCCTCAACTTCTGGGGACATTTCCCTTCCTCATATCTTTAATATGCACTAGAGTGACTATCTTTTCATGTTTTTCTGGCACCGTACTGCTGCACACTTAAATCTGCTTCTCTTAGTACAAGCATCTGACAGGGACAAAGTAGAGCCCTGACAATTTGTTTCTTTTTGCGAAGCTTGTTTGACTGTACTCATCAATCATTAAGTGTTTTTGGCTCAGATACATTCAAGGATTTCTCCTGGTAAATAACTTCCCAGGTGCAACTGGCTATCATCAAACTGTGTAGTATGTAACAACTGTATTCATCTTTACGACTCCTTTTTTTCTTTTCATCTTTTTATTTTTGTTTACATGCATATACATCTACAACTCCAGCTATGTGTTGGTGTGTGCCCTGCAGCCCCTGAACTGGTCTGTCAACATTCCTGTCGACATGTGCAGTGTGAAACTAGTGTGATCTTAAAAGCTTTGTTAACAAAATAGCAACAACTAGTTGTTAACACTCCAGTGTAGACGTTAAAGGTGTGACATGGTACAGTTTTTTAACTTGTGCTATTAGTTTTCCAAAGATTTTATGATGTCACAAATGTGAATGACCTTGAAAAAAATGTGAGTCTTTCAGGATGGGGATGTTTTTGTGCTGTTGAGAGTAAGCATGTTGTACGTACAGCATTCTTGTGAAGGTGTTGTTCTGCAGGTGGTTGACCATGCCTGACCCACTGTAAGTGTTTGTGTTGAAGCGGTCACATGTCACTGCCAGGCCAGCTGCTGTCCCATGAACCTCAGGGCAGAGGATTTCCCCTCTGTTGTTCTCAAACTGAAACAGGCGACACTGTTCAGTTAGCTTAAGCTAGTTTATTTACTTAGTGTTTTAAAACATGGAATTAAAGTGATTTGAAAACACTAATGTGTGCCTGAAGATCATCAAGGCTTTACATCCACTGACTAACTATAAAACCAGATGTGTGTCTGGAGCAGGAGGATTCTGTCGACTGCTCTGTCGCCTGCACCAACAAACACCTGAAAGGAAAATCCTCATCAGGGATTTTACACAAGGAAAGTTACTGGTATTTTGCAGTTGTACAAGCTTTGCTGTTTTATTTGCTGTTTTGGGTTGTCCATAGCACAGCGTCAATACATTTGCATTTAACATTTTGAAAATTTTCCTCTTAAAGCTTCTTGAAAGTCTTGGATGAATCCTGCATTTGTTCAAGTTGCATCACATACATCACTCACACTCATTTTTAACACCTTTTTTACTTTGGCTTTTGGAGCTTTCTATCACCTGCAACAGAGGTAATTCTTGGCTCATCATTGCTACAGATGATTCAGTTTAGAGTCCAGACATCTGCCGTTGTTTTTTATGTGTAACAGAATACTTCTGAAAGGCAATTTTGGGGTATTATGAAGTAAAAAGAAGTCCAATATCCAATCAGTATGGTAGCCAACATGTAATGGATACTTTGACCACATTAATAGTTGTGTTACTTCTGCCCTGTCTGCTGTCTGTATTGGAGTTTGGACAAACCTCCACTGCTTTTTTTGTTGTTGTTTTTTTTTGTTTGCAAAATGCATGGTCCGCTACAGAAATGATCATATAGTTGAGTATAGACGACACTATATCATTATACTCTATGATATAGTATTCAGCCAGTGTATCCCCCTCAGCCATTACCAGGTAACTCTACCAATCAATGTGATTACATTTATTCACCCTCATTAGCAAGGCCTTTAGGAATAATCTCCATATGATCGGCACATAGACTTGCATTTATATAGGAATCTACCTTGGTTGTGCTCATAGCACTTTAGAATGAGCCACATTCACTTTTTCATAGACGGACGTTCACCTAAATGTAAACCTTGTACAGGTCTACATTTAGTTTATATTTGTGTATTGATTGGACAAAATATTCATTCATCTTCTATACCCGCTTAATCCTCATTAGGGTCACGGGGGTCGCATGGAGCCTATCCCAGCTGCT
>JAQQZY010000001.1:40576188-40589459 GCA_030068375.1 Ostorhinchus rueppellii
CAAGGATCGCCCGGGAATCGAACCCGGGTCCTTCTTGCTGTGAGGCTGTGTGCTAACCACTGCACCACCGTGTCGCCGGACAAAATATATCATTGCATATTTTCTGTGATCAAAGGTTAAAAGATGACATTCATCTGAACAGATTTACACTCCTGCTAAGACTGTGCTGTGTGTTCAAATCTTCTTCCTTCTCAATGAAAACTGTCTATAATTAACATACTCAACTTAAGTACTCTTTGCCTCGAGGACCAAATACCTCAGCTCACCCCTGACACACTGCATGACACCGTCTCTTCCTACACATGTCCTCCTGCTGGCCTTGGTATGCGAGTCTTGGTGTAATACACGTACTGACCCCACTCATCTAAAGGGAACCTACTATGTTGGGCTGCTCGATTATGGGAAAAAAATCAATATCGTGATTATTTTGTTCAATATTGAAATCATGATTATTCAAACGATTAATTTTGAATTTCTCAATGCATTTATTCAGCATTTCTCACTCTCAAAAAACACTTTATTGATTCTTTATGCAAAACATTCAAATTGAAAATAAATTTTGGCTACAAATATATACAGCTGTTTTGCAGTGGAATGGAATGCATTGCACATGCGCGTCTGAGAAATTGTCTAAAGAAAAACGGAAAATAAATTGTTTCAACTCGATTAAATAAGTTTTGAGATCATTTGACATCAAAATCGTGAGCAAAATTCGATTAATTGCACAGCCCTACTACTATGCCTAGGAGTTTTTCACCCCCACATTCAGACCACAGAAGACCTCCCCTCACCCACTCTGTCTGTGTGTGTGTGTTTTCACTGAGATAACCCATGAAAATTGTTAGTCATGTTTGGCTAATGTTTAACCAAACTTAAGGGAGCATATAACACTTTGTGTTTGTGTGTTTGTGTGTGTGCACTGTGATCTTTGAAGCTGTCAACATTCTTCATCACATGCTCTGTCATAATGCATGGAGGCAACTGGTGAGATGAACCAGCTGTCCCTGCCTCTGGTTACAGCAAGGTCAACACACACACACATGAACTTGGCTGGATGTTTTCTTGTTCTTGTATTGAAAATCCCATGTCGATGAAAGACTCCAAAATGTAATCGAAAGGCTCTGGCATGACTGATATGCTGATTGAAAATTAGTGTTGACAGGTCGTCTTTGCATTGCCATTGAGATATGAAGATGGACCATAAACACATTTCAAAAGATGACCAGAGAAGCAAGAATTATTTGTTGAGATATATATATATATATAAAATCCCCCCCCCATCTTGTTTTAGATCTCTGTACTTTGTTAGATAGTGTCAAGGACCTTGATGAATTTCTTTTACCTACATATTTCTGTAGAGTTTAAAAGAAAATATTGTTCAGATGGTTCAGAGGAAATTAAACTTGAATTTAGAGTATATCCTTATGTCTTGCCTTATCTTCTATTCAATTGGTTAGCTATTCTTATGTAACTAGTTCAATAAAAGTATGCCGATTCAACATTTATGTCTTGATCTGTTTGGAAAGGGCAGTTTGGGGGATATGTTAGCAGTGTACCTATTAGGGCTGAAGTGATTAAGGATGTCGCCTATGAAATGGTGGAAAAACATCAAGCAGTGAGCCTGTTTACATGTACGCCAATACTCTGATCATTATCCGCTGTCTGGAGTTGTCAGATTATTCAAGAGACCATGGAAACAATATAATCTGATAATGAGGAATTGGATTAACACACCTGGACTTCTCCCCAATACTCCGGTGTCTTCCTGCATGTTTACAGGTTAATCTGATTTATCATTCTTTTAAGTCTGTACATGTGTAAACACAATTAAAACCATAGAGAAGGGAAGTTGCGTAATCAAATGTGAGCGGAAGACAACAGGAAGTTTAAGTCTCAATACTACATACATATGAACTCCAAAAAAAATCCGATAATGGACTGTAGCTTCTAAACCAGAGGTTTTCGATTATCATATTTCTTAAGCGCACGTAAAAGTGTTAGATCTGATTATTACAATTATGCGATTACTCTCATTTATCTGACTTTTATGGTTATGTAAATAGTGTTTTGCAAAGCCCAACCTACAATCTCAGAGGTACTCAGGTTACTATCATAGAGGAGTGGGACAAAACAGGAAATATGAAATTGAAGAAGGTAGAATCAGAAAAGGTCCTTTATTTTCTCTTTTTAAAAAAAGTCTGAAAGTTGATAATTGATTTCTCTGAGCAACTGCAGATAATAGGTGACAACTAATCATTTAATTCCTAATCATTGCAGGGTGTGTAGCTAATGCGCACACTTCAATAACTGCTTATTTACTGCAAGTTGTATCATCATATCATACATGCTTAAGTGAAATCTCTGTGTATCTTTCAGGTGGAGGAGGGAAGAGGAATGGCCGCAGTAAGAAATGGAAGGAGATGCTCAAACTCCCCCACATCAGCCAGTGTGAGGAGCTGCGCCGCAATATCGGTAAGAAACGAGAGCGATGCGCTGTGTTTGTGTGCACATGTGGGTGGGTGTGAGGCAGAAAGATAACGTGCCATGCTGTTGTTGGGGTGGGTCCGACTGCAGGAGGAAGTTCAGATTGACTTCCTTCCTGTTTCTACCCGTCTCCACCCACAGTTACAGGCAAGGGACAGGAAACGGTGTGTGTACGACTGTGTGTGTATAACTGACTCAGGGAATCCGTTTGCAGCAGCCGTTTCTCAATCTTAGTGTCTCCTAACATCTGACTGACTGACAAATTGTTTGGTCAGATGCTGAATCCAAACATTGTCACCCCTGCTTCCTTCCCATTGTCTACATCCAGGTTTGGCTTGGGTGCAGTGGCAGGACACATCCAAGTCCTCGCCATCAACAGCACTGGTCGTGGTTCTCTGAATGCCACAGCGCTGTGTGTGTGTAACAGTGCGTCACAGCTATCTTTGCCAGAGATTGCAGTGCTACCCTCCCCCACATACAGTGCACTACCTCCCTCTTTTCTATCTCCAGGCCTCCCCCTTCCACTATCTCTCTCTCCCTCTTTCCACCACTTCAGAGGAACATAAGAGTGGCAGAATAGGAGAGTTATGGAGAGAATGAGTGAAAACCAAACAGAGAGGCTTTTTACAGCAGGACGAAAGAACTCTTAAGGACAAGAGAGAGAAAGAGAGAAAAAACAGGAGTAGAGGTGCATGTGCATGTACCTCTTATTGTTTGTTTTTCCTGTCTCGCCTTCTCCTTATATCCCACATGATCACTTATCTACAGGAATGATCATAAACGGCAATGTGCCTGTCATCAGCAAAGATGGATTACCTGGTCAGAAGCAACAAATTAATGTCAGCATGAGTGTGAGGAAGCATCTTACTTGTCATATCTCATATTTATGGAGTTAGCTTCACATAGGGTCTTAATATAGTGCTATATATGCACACATGTATTATGAGTGTGTCTGAGGGCACATAGCAGCTGTTGAGGGTTGCATACGTCACCATTACATAGACACTATTGTGTAATTTCCCTATCACACTGAGCGCTGGATCAAAATAATCCCCTTCGCATACTTCAACACACAGACATGCTGGCATGTGCATGTATACACACATGCACTCACAGGCAGAGGCGCACACTCATGCCCTGAACACAGTGTAGGGACACAGAAAAGAAAGATACAGTAAAGCGACTGATAGCCGTGTCTTTGTTGTGTCTTGATAATGTCAGGCATTTGACCTTAGTCTTGACAAGTGTGCAGTACTTCTAAGAATCCCAGATTACATTATGTGGGCTGCAGCCAATTTGTCTGCCTGCCTTAGACCTTGCTCTCTCTTTTCCTTTCCATCTATTACCCCTAGCCTTTTTCTCTCATCTAGTAAACATGTATAGACACCTTTTGCTTTACAGGTTACACACTGCTTCTCCCGTGTTCTCCTGAACTCGGAGGCAGTTTTATTTGTGAATAATCGCTAATAGAGCTAGACACCAAACATTTTTGGTGAGACTTTTCTTGAGTCGACTCAAATGCAGAGATGTTCCTCACTTTGCATGTAACATTAAATGCTTTGAATCATGAGTAGTATTGAATAGACTTATTGAAAATTTGATAATAATTCTTCGTACATTTTATTTAGAAACTAACAACTGACAAATGCACTGTTACACTATTCACACACACACACACACACACACACACACACACACACACACACACACACACACACACACACACACACACTTGCTAATGTTCATGTAAAAATTACCCAACAAACACGTTACATTTTCTTCATCTTTAAAACTTTTAAAGTAAAGATTCTCTATGTGACATTTTTATGTAGCCTGCTCATGTGCTCATTTTTGTTTTGGTGTCTGTATTGTGCTTAGAACTTGAGAACAGTGACTTCTTACTAAAAATTCAACCATAAGACCTGCATAATGTAGGTTTAGACAAGGAGGGACTCCCAGAACAAAACAGACCCTGGCATAATTCCTCCCTGGTGCTCCTTTTATATTTTCTCTCACATGTGTCCTTTTGTTGTCCTCTAGCATTTATGTTTATTCAACATTTTTCATAGCTGTGAAGGAAGTTGGCCTAACATAAAGGAAAGTTTCATTAATATTGTATGCAAGGCTGCATTTTCAAATGTTGGTGAGCTTGAACATGTGTTTTATTAAATTTAGGATTTAAAATGTAAGGATGAATAAAATAATAAGGCTGACGTGGTAACTACATTCATATGAAAGGGCAGAATATCCAAAGGCGTTCAGTGCATGCGATTTAGCTTTATGTTTTATGCTGAATCAACACGCTTTAGTGTACTCTGTCACAGGATTCATTTAATTTTGAAAATGTGTACGTTCCCCATCACTTCACTCTGTGTTTTTTCAGTAAGTGCATAGGCGTTTTGTTTGGTGTTGCTTAATAGGTGTTGCTCTTACAGGAACATGCATTTTAGAAGATTGCTCTGTTTAACCAAGCTATGAAAATATACCTCCTAAAATCAGTCATGTGTCCCTGGGTATAGATTGTTGCCAACTCCCAGCTCTCTGTGTACCATTAAAAAGTAAACAAATTAAATCCCAGTATACCTGCTGAGGCTACTCCCTCCCACTTTAAATGTCGAGTGAATGTGAATGAACAACCAGCTCTGTCTCTCACATAACTTTATTTTAGTTATTTATCTGAAAAATAAAATGTAATTTTTAATCTTTAGACATATTAAGAAATTTGGTCAAAGTGCTCAACTTGAAGCTGGGTTTTTGGAAGTCAAATTAAAAACAACTTATTCCCTACACACAGGAGATTATGTTCCAAAATTCAGCAAAAATTCTTTGACAAACAATATTTATGTTCTCAGGTGAAACTTGAAATCCTTGACATCCCTTGAATACACTTGTCAGGTATTTCAAGGCAATAACCTGTGGACACAGATGGAGAAAAAAGCAATTGCATAAATGAAATAATTTTCATGATTTTTGAGGGGATTTATCTTGTTTTGAAAACATCACGATCAATGCCGTGCCTCTGTGCTGCTTAATGCATTTGTTGCTCAGCATATCATGTTTTGAAAAACATTTCATAAGTACCTGTGTGAGAGCACTTATAATTAGAAGAAATTTATCCTGAACAAGGTTTTTTTTTGGCTCAGAATGAAGCGGAGGTGGTGCTATCATGATCATGTGAACCACACTTTTAACTGGTTCAAGATTTTTACAAGCAACATATTTTAACAGCTCTAATAACTCTGTTATAGAAGAAATGATACTTATTCTATTAAAAGAGTTATGTGACCAGTTTTACTCTTCCATCAAGTGCATGAAATTAGATTCACTGGTTATGTTGCCGTCTTCACACCTACAGTTTAGACAGATGGCAATGTCTTGGTGAAAAAAGGGATCAATGGAACCCTTTGGTGATTTTTACAAGAAAGCTCACAAGATTCTCTTCGACACCAATAGTGTAATATTTCAAATAGATTAAAAAAATAAAAAATACACCATGTCAGTCTGATGGTGCAACTACATTTAAAATGCTAGAAATTCACTGAGTGTAAGACTGTAAACTAATAACTTAGTTCTTAGCTCTTGCAACAAAACCTGTTCTTGAGCAGAACAATGAGGCCTTATTCGAAGACTCATCATAAATTTAGAGGAAGAACCAGATGTCAGAGTATTTGTTTGTAGTCTAAGTCTTTTGTAGACCATTTCAAACTGACAGACTTGAAGTTTTTTCCGTTTTGCCCCATAATTGTTTGTTTGGGTTCAAATTGCCTATAACTTAAGAAACCAGTTCGTAAACCTTCGTTGCATGTACTCATCAGTGACTTCTGTTATTGAATGGTGTGTTGGTAACTTATTAGGCAAATGTAGAGGCAGTGTTTTGAAGTACATACATCTGTATATGGCGCAGTTGTTTGGTTGTTCCTAAACCATCACTGTTCACACCTGGTTAGAGAAAGGACCGATGCAGTAAACACTGAGTTCAAACACACTGGTTTATTGTAGAGACACCCTAAAATTCCTTTTATCTGGTGTGTGTATGTGTGTGTCTGTGAGTGAGGGGTTTTCCCTGCTCCTGGTCAAAGCAAACCTAAAAAAAAAATCTTCCCTTAGGAGATGAAAAGCTAAGTTTTGAGGCAAGTAATGTATTGAAACATTTTCAGTGAGATTTCCTGAAAGAGCCTTTGTTCTTCATATTTAAAACACAGTGGTCACACAGTAGAAAGGGAAGCAATAAAAATATCATATCTCTGCACGCTGCTGTTTGCTCACCAAAGCGATAACTTAGGTTTGGTGGTTGTATAAGTGGTGAGTCTGAATGGGAAGCAGTGAGCTACGGAGCAGGGGGAATGCTGTGTAATAAACAGTGCAGCTGGGAGGGCTGTTGTGAAGATTTGATTTACTGTTGGAGGCTGTCCTGTAGCTGTCACCACTCAGAAATTTTCATCCCATGCATCCCTCTTTTGCCGCTGCCTCCTCCTCCCCTTTCCTCCATGCACAAGTGAATGTGTGTGGCCTATTTTTGTTTGTATGTTTATCTTGTGTGTGTGTGTTTGTGTGTTTGTGTGTGTGTGTGCGTATGCTTGTACTTACTGTCAACCAGTGATGGAAAACGTCCTGGACTTTCTTCCTCATTTGGTACCAGAGGAAATATGACTCAAATGGACGCCATTAGTCCTAATAGACTGGGGCCAGCTGCACAGCAGACAAACATACATAAAAACCACAAACACACAGACAGAAAACACAGACATACAGTGCACTTTGTCTTTTGCGTAAAAAAATGTACTACTGGTTTCAGTGGATAGCTTGATATTTTTTGATAGATTCCCCCCCCCCCACTTGAGGGCTACATTATCTCATGTACACATCTTGCATGTCAACACTGATGGACAAAGAAGGTCTTCAGTTTTAGAAATATCCCTACAGGTATCTGGACTGATGTTGGTAAATGTGTAAGAACAGAAGAGAATGGTATGATGTTCAGGTTTTTTAATGATCAGAAGTCAGACCTTTAAATGTCAAGTGTAAGATTTTTGTGGGATTTTGAAGGATGTACTTCCAGAAAATGAATTTGATACTCATAATGTTATCATTAGTGTGTAATCAAACAAAATTCAATGTTTCACTTTACAATTAGATGTTTATATCTGCTGAGGGTGCAGGTCACCTTTCACAGTCTTCCATGTTTCTACAGTGACTCAGAGCAGACGTCTTCTTCTGCTTCTTCTTCACTGCTTTATAGCAGGTGGAATAAAGGTGCATTCCTATGGATGAGTGAGAACCAGAGTTAATATTACCTTAAAAGTAAAGTAAATATTTTCCAAAAAATGGCAATTTTATTGCTTGACATATTTTTAAAGGTTTGTTTAAAACACTGAATGTGATTTATCAGGAACACCAGTGGGGAATTTCTTTCAAGTTTGTCACAAATTTGTCACTTGGACCTTTGGAGGATTAGATCATTACACCAGCTAAAGGTCAACGTTGATGTGACTTCACGAAACACATTTTAGGCGAACAGTAGAGGGCACATCAGATTGACCTTACAGTTCTTGTTTTTCCTTTTCATTATTATCTCTAGATAATAATTACAACCCCTCATGAAGTGTTGATCTCTTGGATGGAAAAGTATTATTATGTCAAATGTTTTGTAACTTTTCTTCCTCTCCCTTATGTTTTGTTCCCTTTGTTGTCTTGCTCTCAGAGAGGGACTACACCAGTCTATGTGAGAAGCAGCCCATCGGTCGGCTGTTATTCCGTCAGTACTGTGACACCAGGCCAGAGCTGAAACGCTGCATTGAGTTTATGGATGCTGTGGTAAGAAAGTGAAATATTACTCTGCCTATTCTAGGAGCATCATCTCACATCCTTCTGCCTGTTGTATGTTTTCTGGTATTTGCCAGTGCCTTTATTTTACTTTCGTCTTTCTGTTTCTCATCGGACTGGCCAGTATCTGGTCTAAGCAGAGTGAGGAACAGGAGTGGAAATTCAGGGCTTGGTCCCATGTCTGGTCTTGGCATCAGTGCAGGGTGGTGGGTGGGGTTGAATGTAGGGGGTGATTAGCAACGTAGACAGGCTGTCAGAGTTCAACCCCTCTCCTCCTTCCATGCATTTCTCCATGAGCTCAAGCCCACGTCAGAGGTAGGTCCCCTGGGTCAGCAGGCAAGCACAGGCCCGAGCTTGTGTCTAGGCCCCAGGAGGTATGCGAGAAAGGAAAATGTGGGGGTAAGGGGGATCATGCTTATTTAATGAGACCGTAGATTAGTCTTTTCTGGAGGTAAGCAGACAAGCCAGGCGTAGGTAGAAGGGAGACACCCACTCAGACTGACTGACAAGCAACTTTTAGTGCTTAACATGGGCTTTGTGGGGTTTCATTCCTCACTGCTGGACTTGTTTTCACACAAAACGCATGTCTCAAAACCAAACCATCGACAGTCTGCTGCCCACAGCCATATTTGACTTAAAAACCAATCTGTGAAATTGTGATTGCGTGAAAAGTGAGGAGTCATGTTGTTAGGTGACATAACAGATGGGATGTGAAGACCAACACCACTGTCATTCAGCTTTACTCTCTACTCTTTAATATATTCTTTACACCCACTTCCCCTCTATCTCCCTTCCGTCTTGCTTCCCATCCCAAACTTGACCTTCTTTTTCTGGTGCCCGGCACTTTGGCCTTATTTGGAGCGATATTAAAGATGACTTCCTGTACTGGTGTCGTTGGTCACTTTGCTCACACACTCTTTTCTTCCTACAGGCCATGTACCAGCTAGCTCCTGATGAGAAGAGGAGGGACAATGGACTGAATGTTTTAGACACATACTTTAATAATGGGGTAAGATCCACACAAAGTATGACCAAGTCAGGCCTTATATAACCAGTGTAATTAATAACCCATAAGACAGGATTCTTGACTGGAAGCTAGCCATTTCTTTCAAGTACAAATAATTTGCTTTCCTTTTTTCTTTTATTGCCATAGATTTTAACTGAAGTATGTGTGCTTTCCACTCTGTATATACTTTGCAAAGGATCTCCAATTAAATTTTAATGCATACTTTTTCATGTGCATCTTCCAATATCAAGACAATTTGAAGATAAATGGACAGAACAATAACAAAAAAAGGATTGCTCTGTATGGGATTTAATTAATAACCCATAAGACAGGATTCTTGACTGGAAGCTAGCCATTTCTTTCAAGTACAAATAATATGCTTTCCTTTTTTCTTTTATTGCCATAGATTTTTACTGAAGTATGTGTGCTTTCACTTGTCCAGGGTGTACCCCACCTTCGCCCTTAAGTAGCTGGGATAGGCTCCATGCGACCCCCATGACCCTAGTGAGGATAAAGCGGGTTCAGAAAATGAATGAATGAATGTGTGCTTTCCACTCTGTATATATTTTGCAAAGGATCTCCAATTAAATTTTAATGCATACTTTTTCATGTGCATCTTCCGATATCAAGACAATTTGAAGATAAATGGACAGAACAATAACAAAAAAGGATTGCTCTGTATGGGATTTAATTAATAACCCATAAGACAGGATTCTTGACTTGAAGCTAGCCATTTCTTTCAAGTACAAACAATTTGCTTTCCTTTTTTCTTTTATTGCCATATATTTTAACTGAAATATGTGTGCTTTCTACTCTCTCTCTCTATTTTTTTTGCAAAGGATCTCCAATTAAATTTTAATGTATACTTTTTTATGTGCATCTTCCAATATCAAGGCCATTTCAAGATAAATGAATGGAACAATAACAAAAAAAAAAGGAAAATAAAATGTTGGCTTAAAGGAAGTCACATAACTGTTTGGCTACTATTTTCTCAAGGATCAATGATATGAATGGAAGATTTGATATCGGTCTATAGTTTGCTAAAACTCCAAGGTCAAGACGGGTCTTTTAAGAATAGGTTTGATTACAGCTACTTTAAAGGACAGTGGTACATACCATGTTGATAATGAAAGCTTGATCATGTCAGCGAGGTGGCTGCTAAGTAAAGGTAAAGCATCTTTAATCAGCTTTGTTGGAACTAGGTCTAAGACGAGCAGACCGTTTGGATGAGGAAACTGTCAAAATTAACTGATTAACCTCTGTGGGAGAAAAGCAATCTATAGAGCCAACTGGATCAATAGTCAACTCTGTGATTCCTGCACCTCATGAATTTAACAATGAACCAGAATTTATGTATTGTCTCTGAGCAAAATTCTTATCGGTGAAACATTGTTTCAAGCATTGTTTGTGTGTGGAATTTGTTTAGCTCTTGCTTTTTATTAGATATTCAGCAGCCCTGCAGTTATTAATAGACTAATGCATACTTATATCCCTTTTCTACATTATTTGTGATTCTCAGACATCTGGTGACTTGTATGATAGAAACAGCAGTGTGTGCAGCGCTTATTGTGTTCACACCTCTATTTTTGTTTTCTTGTTTTTTTGATGGGTGTTATTGTCGTCACAGTAAAGGAAGTAGGCAGTTGTGTTCATTATCAAACTCACTTGGAATTTTCCCCAAGCAGTTTTCTGAATAAAACCACATCAAGTTTTCAGCCTTCCTGCCAGCCTTAATGTACAAGAGTTTATTTCGACTTGTTTCTAGGTGTGAGACCCAGCTTTCACATCATGCCCTATCATATCACAACAGAAACAGGCTAAACCAGTGTTTTTCAAGCTTGGTGTCAGGGCCCCTGGTGAGGTAACCTGGAATTTAAATGGGGTTGCCTGGAATTTCTAGTAATTGATAAAAATAAAAAATCTAAATTACTAGTAAAAAAATGTGGTGAGTCGAGAGAGACAATCACAGACTTGACAAACTCTGAAGCTGAAGCTGAAGCACTGTGGTACTGTTTATCTGTAAAATGTTCATTGTGGTCCGTTTAAGATGCTGCAGCTTGTTCACCATTTATAGTCTGAGTTAGTGTTTTTTCACTTTTAATTTGCAGCCTTGTAAATCCAAGCTGGACTGACTGTACATATCCTGACCAAGGAAAATAAACTTCTCATTTTGTGCAGTAATCTGAACCTGACTTTTCTGCCTCCGTCCATAATAATATACATTACATAGAGTAAATGTGTCTAAAATTAATATTTATTTGCAACATAGTATAGCAAACTATTACATAATCAAAAATAAATTAATTTTAGCAAAAAAAAAAAAAAAAAAAAAAAGTCTGTTTTGATTGTCTGGGGTCACCAGAAATTTGTGATGTTAAAATGGGATCATGAGCCAAGAGAGGTTGGGATCTGTTGTTGCATCTCTGTAACACTGTCTGCAGGCATTAGACTAACATGCCACTGTTTCTGTGTCTCTCTGCCTGTCTGTATATTTCACTCCAACTCTCAAGTCGGCAGCCCATTTGCCTGACATACCGCAGGATGTGGTCGCTGGGTGCTGGGAGAGGTTGGAGCAGAGTCCTTGTAAGGAGCTCTTCAATGACTGCACCAAGTAGGTCTACCAAACCTCCACACCTTCATCACAACACCTCCACCTTCTGCACTTCTGAGCAGTATTTCATAGTTACGATCGGCACTCCTACACTGAGACTGTTAATGAAATGTTTGTTAGTCAGTAGCGTAATGTTTGTTTGTCTTTATGATTGAGTCTGGCTGTCAAAGCTGCATAGGCACTAACATAGTTCTGTTCCTTCAGAGAGAGAGAGAGAGAGAGAGTGTGTTTGTAGACTGTGTACTAGTGCACCCTGTCACTAGTGATGATGAGGCAGCTGGCACCTGGAGCGTAGTATTACACACACATATACAGAGACTTGCAAACACACGCACAGTGGAGGCAAATGAAAAAGAGCAGTGGGCAGAGAGAGCATCCGGATGGCTGGCATGAAAACAACAGCCACCTCAGTGTTCCCCAAACATGCACTCGCGCTCTCTCTCTCTCTGGTAGACACACAGATTTGCTAACACACACACTCTTGCAGGTGTTTCTGCTTCCTGCTTCAAGAGCCAGGAGAAGCAAACAGACCAGGGATTATTACCCCAAATGTGCTTCTCATTGCACAGGCACCCATGAATACACACAAGCACACACCTCAACTTAACTTTGTATTAGTCTAATAATTTAACTCTGTCACTAGGACTTTCAGCTGCTTGGGACTCCAGATAAATAACTGTAATATCTACTGTGTATCATAAGACACTGATAGTTACCTATGTAATGCTAAATATTTTTATTGCGTACATTTATAAGGTTTGTTTTTTTTAATGTCAGTGCATTTCAGTTTTTATCAGCCACCCTTTGATTTGTTCTAGAAGTTGACTGATAGTGGATTTTTAGAGGCTGTTATAAGAACAATACTTTGGAACATGGAAAAGCTAGTAGTTCTTTGATTGGCCAACCTCATTACCTCATTTACTTCATTGGAATGTACAGTTGCGGAAAAAAGTTAATAGATTATCAAAAGTCATCAAAAACAGTGGTTGTTAGGCAATCAAGTGTGTGTATCATGAGACTAAAACAGATAGAAAAACAAAGCATGGGTTGCCTAAAAGCACTGTTTTTGGCAGTACAATGCCATAGCTATTGATGTAACAGTGTTTCTGCTACTGAGGTTTTGCCATGGCACAGTGCCGCAGCAAAATTGTTGCCACCACACAAAAAGGAAAAAAAAAATCACTGTTGCATTAGACTTATTATGCATCTGTATGATATAAAATAGGGCAGGACAAACATCCTACCCCCTCACATGAAAGTTTGTGAAGATTCAGGAGGTGAGCTTCACAACAGTAGGAGAGGTAGAGTAATTAGTAATGCTCTTAAGTTTCACTTTCACGTGGGGGG
>JAQQZY010000001.1:40606954-40633351 GCA_030068375.1 Ostorhinchus rueppellii
TATATTCGTGTGTGTGTGTGTCAATAAAAAATACCCAGCACTGGTTGACTGTTCTTCAACACAGAAAGGGAGCAAGCTGGAAGTATAAGCTTGTTAATTTCTGTTGTGTTTGCACTGTGCACTGTGTATACTGTTGTTGTGTGTACATAGAAGGCTGTGTGACTACTTAACTGTACAGAGCTATCATATTGATCTGCATTACAGCAACCTGAACTGGAACGGAGTGGAGGCTCAGATGCTCCCATTTTTGCCACTTGAAGCTAATGCTTATGTTTGAGTTATACTACTTGTTGGATTAGTCTTTTTTGATGCAGCATGAGCTGTGTTGCGCATCCTTGTTTGAGTGAGTCATGGCAAAACATGTGTATGGGCATGCTTGGGTGCACAGTCGCGTACACACACACACACACACACACACACACACACTTGCAGAGGCTGGAGTGGGCTTGTTTCAGAACCTCAGACTTGCAGCTCTTGTCACCTGGGATTGGCACATGATTTTGTGTGTGTGTGTTCATTCTGTGCTGCAGGCAGAACTGATGACTTTTCATGTGCCTCTCTACCTACGAGAACAGCTCTGTTGCCTAGCAACACTGACCAAACAGCAGTAGCAAGGAGAAGAGTCAAGTGCTCTCTCAAACCCCTCATCTTTCACGCTCACACTATTCTTCTTCCCTTTTTTTTTTGTTCATGCATACTATTAGTAAGTACATACTGTAAGCTTATGTTTCCACTGATA
Organism: Ostorhinchus rueppellii; assembly: GCA_030068375.1. NCBI lineage: Eukaryota > Metazoa > Chordata > Actinopteri > Kurtiformes > Apogonidae > Ostorhinchus > Ostorhinchus rueppellii. Next base: position 40,607,694 of record JAQQZY010000001.1, read on the forward strand.
ACATCCATATTTCACTGCATACCCTGTGTGTGGGTGTCAGTATGTATTGATGAGGCACAGGGCTGGGTGACCCTGATCTCACATCCCTGGCAGGTGAAATTGAAGCAGAAGCCACCTCACTTTGTTGTTGATGCTCCCTGCTCTTACATTTTTTGATAGCTATGGTACAGTAATATTCTCCAGAAAAGAATAGAGGGGCATGTACATGATTGAGGATTAATTTAATGGGTTTATCAAACTAAGCTCTTTGCCGCTTTATAACGTCCTGTCTATTACCTGAGAAGATTACGCTCCAAATGGGGCAAAGCCGATATTACAATGTTATGATTCACCTTATTTGTGAGTGACCCAGTATCTAGTCAGCACGTTCCTTTGGGTTTACTAATTATTGTATTGGAAATGAGGGAACCTTTCAACTGCCCAACATGTGTGAATTTGACCCTGAAAACTATTTGAATGGACTCTTGTAAGATCTTTGTCCTTTGGGTGGTAGTGTAGGTCTGAGTGTTTACGTATCTATGCGTTTGTGTGTGTTGGTCTCTTGGCCCGTAACCATTTTCCCATCCCCTCTTGTGGTCTGGGTCTGACTACATAGTGGAAAGCAGATGGGATTCCTCCCAATGGCAGCAACATCCTGCTTATTCACAGCAGCACAGCCTTGCTGTACCCTGCAAGTCACTGACCCACAGGGGAAGAGGAAGAGTAAGAGTGGTAGTGGGAGGGGGCAGTGGGAATGAAGGACAAAAAGAGATAAATGGTGGGATTCGATAGAGCAGACGAGAAAAAAACGAAAGTACTCAAACTGCTTCTGGTTTTTCATGTTTGTGATATATATCCTTTTGTTTTGTCTGTGTATACATTGCAAACGTTCCATCTGAGCTCTTGTCGGCACCCTGTCTCTCACCACTGCTCTTCCTCCCTTTTCTCTCCTCATACCCTTGTCTCTTTTTGACTGCTCCCTCAACTCCCTTGGTACCACCTCCCTGTTCTGCTTCCCTTTCTAGGTTAGTTTAGCCTATGCCTATGAGACCAAGGATGCTCTGTGCCTGGTGTTAACCATTATGAATGGCGGTGACTTAAAATTCCACATCTACAATATGGGCAACTCAGGCTTCGATGAGCAGAGGGCCATCTTCTACGCTGCTGAGATCTGCTGTGGCCTTGAGGACCTGCACCGTGAGAGGATAGTCTACAGGTTAGACCACATGACAGACAGACACACACACACAGACACACACACACACACACACAGATGCAGATGTCATATTTAGACAATTAAAATTCAGATATAAGTTTCAAATATTTCTTTAAAGGTTCCGTTTATGATATTGAGAGGTGAATATGCAGATTGCAACCAACTAAGTAACCCCTCACTTGCAACAACTAAAGTGAAATAGTCACTCTGTAGAGTCAGTATGTGTTTTAGGTTTATTAATTCACAGTGTGTGTGCATGTATGTATGTATGGGTGTGTGTGTGTGTGTGTGTGTGTGTGTGTGTGTGTTTATATATTATTTATATATTATACATACATACATAGTAGGAGACGGATAGCTACCTTAAAGCGGGATTAACACCCATAATAAAATGCAAAGTAGTAAAAGTAGAAGAGGTACATTCTGAGCTACTATAGACCACCTGTTTCCTCTGTAGATAAATAAAAGGCTCATTCTAAGATAATAAAAACACAACATGTGTATTTCTGGACTATTAATCTCATGGAAACATAATGATGACTGTTACATTCATTTCTGCAGGTGTACCCCTTTAAGTCTACACACATGACCTTCAGTGTTTACCGTTTCAAAATCCATACTCGGTCATATAAGGAGTAACTTGCAGTGAGCTGGTCAGGACCTGACACAAAGCTGTATCACTCGGTCAAGGATTATTTCACATTCATGACCAAGATACTTAACTTAAGTTTGATTATTTTTAGCAACATAATAAAGAAATCAATAATTTGACAGAAAGAAGCTGATTTTAAAATTATTTAGAATTTTAGACCACTCTTATGTGATCTGCAGCTCTAACTCTAGCTCTAAGTGTAACTGATGTCAAGTGAATAAAATCAATATTTTATGTCAGAGTATTTTTTAAGCCATGCATTAAGCAGGACAGTGAACAGCAGGGCAGTCATTATTGTTAAATAAACCTCACTGGATGATTGTTGTATTTCCTCTGTTGGGGTTTACTGTGCAGATGTGGCCGCCTCGCTGTATGTTATTTATTACTTGAGGCAGAACTAAATCCAGAGGGGAAAGGGACTTTTGCTGGGGTATTTTGAAGCTCTTCATCTTTAGGGACTTAGGCATGTTTTAAGTTTTTATCTCACAGAACCACATGATGTAATCTTTGTGTCGCTGAAGAAAACAGACTTTACATATGGTGGAATGTTGTAGTATTTTAGCAGGAAGATCAAACAAATGAGCCTCATCAATCATTGGGCCAAAAGCAAACCGTCACGTCCAGTTGTTTGTTCCTGCTCTGGTGTTAATAAAACACATTTCCTAAAAGTGTATCATAAGGATGAGGGAAAATAAAGAGTGCTGGATAATGAAGTGTTACTGGATTAATGGTGTACTGGTTTCACTGAGGTGTGTCACACTCAGCAGAGCCTCAGAGTAATGCTAATATAAACACTGATGTTCTTAGAAGACAGAAACTTGTGGGCTGCAGTTTAACACATACATTCTCATAGTGTGCTCCAATAAACTTCATGATTTGCTAAAACTACAAGTAACATTTTTAAGTTTCATTTGATTTGAAGCACATTTCTAAGGAAACATGTTTAAAAATGAATGAAAATGGTTAAAAAAAATCAGGAAAATAACTTTATATGTTTATCTCAAAATGCTTGGAAAAGGCCGTAATATAAACTGTATCCTGGGAAAGGACTGAGAAAAGACCCCGACTTTACCAGGCTGCATGTTCTTTTTCGACACTATTAAAAGTAGCAATATAGCTCAGCATAATGCAGTGCATGATAACAAATAAAGCAAATAAAGATATGTGTGCAGATAAGCTACCTATTAATCCACATGAAAAGACTTTTGACGCTTAAGAACAGAAAACACACACAAGCGATGAAAGACAATGAAATGTCAACAAAATGACAAGTTAATAAAGAATACAAATATTTATCCAGGATTTTATTGTTACATCCTTGTTCTTAAATGTATGTTCTGTTTGTAAAAGCACAGCGTCAAAGGTCCCTAGTGTGATCTGTCTTTTTTTCCCTCTCTCACAGGGATCTGAAACCTGAAAACATCCTTCTGGATGATCGCGGTAAGTCCCTGTTGTGTCCTCTAATGCTCAAGGCAGACCTGAGCAGAGTACTATGCCATCACATTTCTTATCTTGTGATTTTAACACTTCTTTTGAAGTAGTTTCATACACACGTATGTATGTTTTTGCTTGTATGTGCTGTACAAGCAATGTATTTTATTTTCTTTATGGAAATTGAGTTACTTTTCATGCATTACTTTTGTGTATTATGGTGACTAGATGACCTGTTTTCTGTGGGACTACATCGTAGATGAATGATATTGTGTGTGTTTATTAAGTTATTCTGATGTTATACGTAATTGTAAGTTTACCTCTCAGCAGGTCCCACATTGTCCCACACAAAACAAATTCTATGTCCCACTTTGAGCTTGTTGGGACCTGGTCACCCCACTTTGAATGAAGGCTAAAATTTTGAAATCCATTTGTGCCACCCATAGTGTTCAGTATGATTCAGTGTAATGTGTTGGGTGTTTTTTAGGCCACATCCGAATTTCAGACTTGGGCCTTGCAGTTCAGATCCCTGAAGGAGACACGATACGAGGGAGAGTGGGCACTGTTGGATACATGGGTGAGAATTTTAAAAGCTCTGAAAAATCCACCACTAAAATCCAAAGTAAACCTCTGCATTAACTTGCACTTATCAACTATAATCACTAACTCCTGCAGCCATTCATGTACAGTAGATGCAGCACTTTAATTCCACACTGTCCTCCCCTTCCTCAGCTCCTGAAGTGATTCAAAACGAGAGCTACACCTTCAGCCCTGACTGGTGGGGACTCGGCTGTCTGATCTTCGAGATGATCCAGGGCCAATCACCTTTCCGCAAACGCAAGGAACGTGTCAAGAGGGAAGAGGTGGATAGACGAGTGCGTGAGGACCAGGAGGAGTACTCTGATAAGTTCTCTGAGGACGCGAAGGACATCTGCAGACAGGTAAGTGAAGAAATGCCTGTTAGCCTGAAGTATATCAGATAGAGAGATACTGCTTTGGAAGAGCACAGGAAGTTTAGTAAAGAAGATGGAGTTGCTGTCAAAGTACATATTACAGATTTAAATCAGCATCAGGGTGAAATGACTAATGATATAAAAAAAATGATCAAGGTTATAGACCATAATCAGTGTTGTTATTGATATCACCATGACCTTAATAGGAGAGCAACTTTGATGTTCTGCCACTCACTCTAGAACAACTTGACATGACAAAACAGAAGTTGAACAGTGACTTCAACTAATACTAATACTGTTATGTTGTCAACTGCTTTTACTAAACTGACTCCTAATGAGCTTTGTATTTGCACAGACCCTGTGGTGTGTTTTAGAACTAATCATGTTTTGTAAACCAAGTTCCAATCTTGATAAATAAAGATGTTACAGTCAGTGAGGCTTTGAAGAAATGTGGAGGGAATGGTTATCAGATTCATGATTTTCTGTAAAAAAGAAACTGTCCCATGAAGTTGGTGAGAACAGGACAGACATTATCATATTGTGTTTATTTATTTGTGTTAGGGCCAGCCTCGGAAAGGTGTCTTTGCTGTTATTTTTGTTTAAAATAACCTTTGTATTAATTAAACCATAATTAAAACAGAGTATTAAATATTCAGGGTGGGACCTTTCCGTGTGGAGTTTGCATGTTCTCTGTGTCTGCGTGGGTTCTCTCTGGGTACTCCGGCTTCCTCCCACCATCCAAAGACATGCACTGATAGGTTAATAGATTAATCTAAAGTGTCCATAGGTGTGAATGTGAGACTGATTGTTTGTCTCTATATGTCAGCCCTGTGATGAACTGGCGACATATCCAGGGTGTACCCCGCCTTTGCCCATAAGTAGCGGAGATAGGCTCCAAGCGACCCCATGACCCTAGTGATGATAAAGCAGGTTCAGAAGATGAATGAATGAAAGATGCAGTGTGTGGTATTTAGTGATATATCTAGTGGTAAAGTTGGAATTTGCAATGACTGAATGGCCCCCACAAACACCTACAGTGGTCACAAAAAATGTGGAAATCCTGTTAGAGTAAATGTTTGTTCATTCTGGACTTTTTATTTCAGTGAAATATTAAATCTAATCCACATTTGTATACAATAGGTGATGATAATTCACCACAATGCTGAGAGCCACTTCCTATAAAACAAAAAAGTCCTTTTAGAGAAATTGTAGAGACATGGTGCATGCATAGTGATCCCTGCCTTCTGCATATCCCAACAGCTCATTCTTACAAAACAAGCATTTTCAGGTGATTATACACAAATGAAAACATAATTATAAATTTTAGTATATCAGTATATTCTCCTAAATCTCACTCAATGTTGCACAGTGAACCTCAAATGAATTAGTTTCAGATATCTGTCTTTCACCTCCTCTGTCCTCTTCACTTCCACAATTCTTTGCCTCGAAAGGCAGCCACTGAGCTGCTTTGCACTCGAGCGGGAGGGGACAGGACATTTATTTGTGTGACGTGGTGGAACATTCTGACCCGAGGTTCGGTAGACTCAAAGACTCCCCAGGGAGAGAGAGAGAGAGAGAGTGTGTGTGGGGGGGTGTGGGGGTTAGCAGGGAGAAGAAAGGTTTCAACAAGAAATGGGAGATAGATGATAAGAAAGGGGAGAGAATGTGAAGAGGGGAGGACTTAGGGTGGGTGCCTCTGTCATACTGAAGAGACGGCTATTATCACAGCCCAAAATAGACAAGTGATCTGAGCTGTCAAACGCAGAAAGTGAGTGTGAGGATCTGCTTTGAACTGTCGCGTAAATTGGGTGGGAGTTGTGTGAGACGTTGAGAAACAAAGGGGGGAATGGAGTTGGGAGATGATGGTGAAAAAGTGAGCAGGCATCAGTTTGTTCGTTTGTGAAAACAGGGCCAGTCAGAATATCCACTGGTGGTGAAAGCACTAACAGCACTCATCCTCTTCATAAGCCTGCTGTTCTGTTGTAGAGGTAATGCTATCCAGAAGCCCTCTGAGGCAGCGCCACCGCTCTCTAATGCTAACCATGGTGGTGCTGTATTATCCTGTGTATATGGATTTGTATCAGTCTTTATTAGATTATGTAGGATCACATACATCAAATCCAGAGGGTTACATGCATAATATGTCCATGTGTGTTTTGTACACACAGAATTGGGTGAATTAGCCATAAAACTGTCAAGACTTATCCAGTGTTACAGCAGCCCCTTTCATTTCTTTTGAGTGATTTACTGAGGTGATATAGATAAAGAGCAGGGGCTGGTTTATGTTCTTTTTAGTAAGAATTTAGAAAAGATGTTGAGTAATAACTTATGTCAGACTCTTCAGGCTTTGCAAAGCTGTGTTGCTTCAGTCTCTTTTTGCTTTGTCCTTCTTTTGTCAGCTCCTGGCTAAAGACCCCAAGGAGCGGCTGGGTTGTCAGGGTCACGGGGCCATAGAGGTGAAGCAGCACCCCATCTTTAGAAACATAAACTTCAAACGACTAGAGGCCAACATGTTGGACCCTCCCTTCAGTCCTGATGTAAGAAGCGTACACACAAACTCATAAGCCCACAGCAAATCACCTTCTACTCACAACTTGGAGCTTGAAACTTAGGCGAGCTTCAAATCAGTATACAGGAAATACCATTGTTACAAGTAAACAAACACTTCCAGTATAAGCACTCGTGGTAAGTAGTAGAGTGTTAGAATCTGAACTGGCTGGAAAAAAAAGCTCTCTATTCCAATTAAATCAAGGTTTGGCTGCAGTAGAAAGAATCTATACTTCATCCGACAACTTTTAACCTGTCAGTGAAATCTGTACTTTGTATACCTTGTAGTTTTAAAACAGGATCATTTCAAGATAATTTTTTTTGTTGCGTCCATCAGTCGTTATAACACAACAAACATAACTCGGTGAAAATGGTGTAATAATGGCAACACGATGAAAACACCTGTAGTCTCTCATTTTGGTGATTTTCATAAGAAGTATGATTATATATTCAATAAAATGAGACAAGGAGGTTGAACAGACTTTAAAAGCCGACTGGATCATGGAGAAAACATGTTATATTGTCAGCTCTGTTACACTGTTGTCCAAAAACTGGTTTAGTACTCCACATGTCATTACCTACCTTCTACTTTCATAATCCCTCTTAAGTAAATCTGCACGCTGTTGTTACCTCTGCTCTAAAGTGTGAAAATGTATAGAAAAAGAATATAGAAAAGCTGCTGTATACTTTCATCTTGTGCTACAGCCTTTTGTCGGTAACAACAACGCTGTTCACAGAAGAAATTATTTCATTTTCAGTGTCATAAATAGACAGAGTGAGGGAGAGTGACTGACCCCAGAGGTTAAATCAATAGTTGAAAGTAGATAGTGTTATCTGCATTTCTATTTTGGGTTATTCAGGTCAGCAGGACCACACAGAGGAAAAAAGTCCTCGGGCATACAAAGATTTTTATGTTCTTGCACTGTATTCCAGAATTAGTAATAAATAGTTTCACAGGTGTTAGGCTTTGCATTATTTGATCGTATACCTCTGTTCTTTCTATCTTTCTCGTTCTTCCTGTATCTTCTGCTCTCGCAGCCCAGAGCTGTGTACTGTAAAGACGTCCTGGACATTGAGCAGTTCTCCACTGTCAAAGGTGTCAACCTTGACCCCACTGATGATGACTTCTACCACAAGTTTGTCACAGGCAGTGTCTCCATCCCATGGCAGAATGAGGTACTGCACCCTTTGGTCACAGATGATGTCATCATTTAATGCTATAGCAGACCCATACAGCAATGGTACCTTGTTTTCAGAGTACTGCAGAAGCATACATCACTGGTGTAAACTTGGTATTTATATCTCTGTAGATGATTGAGATGGAGTGCTTCAAAGAAATCAATGTGTATGAGACCGATGGGACGCTGTGCCCAGACCTGGACATGAACCGGCCTAACCCTCCACCAAAGAGAGGCTTCTTCTATCGCCTGTTCAGAAGAGAGGCAAGTGCTAGTGCTCCTGCAACTGTCCGAGGGGGTGGGGGCTAAGGTACTTCCTTTCTCTCTTCTTTCATTCCTTCCTTTCCCAGGCCTTGTCCAAACTGAACATATGGCAGTAATATTAGCTGTGAACCTCTTAAAGTTGCAAGTAAAAGTTTTTGAACCCTTTCAAATATTCTCTTTTTAATGTGTTAAATGTACATGACCTAAAATTTTATCAGATTTTAATGCAAATTTACTGAAAGAGGCGTTAATTTAAAAAAAAAAATCAAGAAGGACGTTAAATTTTTTTGGGTAAAAAAAAAAAAGAATTTTTGTGGCAAACCTCTAGGATCATATACTAATTTTAAGGGGTGATTGGAATTAAGTGTATGTGAGTTTAGGAGGCCCTGCTAAACCTTCACTTTCAAAGTTTAACCTTAATGGCACAAGTTTATCAAAGTGTGTCAAGGCTTGAATACAGAGCAGAACTGTTCAACACTGATAGAAGATTCAATACCACTGTTGCCCCCCCCACAGGCTGACATCAAAGATCACTCCAAGAGCAGGGCATGTAACAGTGAGAGAGATCAGTCACCCGCAGGGTATCGTGGAGCAAACTAAAGCCTCACTTTGAGAATAATTTGCTTAAATGAGTAGTATTATTTTTGGTACCAATCATTTATCTCAAATCTGTGGAAAAAATTGGTGGGAACATCATAGTTTGGGCTTACTTTTCCACCTCTAGACCAAGACAACTTGCTGTCATGACTAAAATTTCTGAACTTCATCAGAGAGTAGAAACACACAAGTGATTCTACCAAGGAATGGTCCATGAAGATGAAATGTAATGTTTTGGAATGTCCGGGTCAAACCCCTGATCTTAATCCAATTGTGGAAGGACAAGAAGCAGGAAGTTTATTCAAGGAAGCAGACCAACAGTTCTTAGTGTAAACTATTCTGTAAAGAGGAATGTTTTTAATTCTTCAAATGTTTTTATCTAGCGTCAGGATGTGTGAAAATCTGATTTTGTTTTAGAGCAAATATATGATATTAAAGGTTCAGTTCATACTAGTTTTGAGGCAAAAATTCCCTAGTTTCTGTACTGTGTATTGTAATTCAGTTCATTTGAGAGGAATCAAGACTCCTCCTCTAGACTTTACTGGCTGTTTTAAAGTCTTCCTACTGATGATCACAGGTGTTTTAAGAGATGTAGAGGAGTAAAATATGCCACTGACAGCTTTAATTACTTTTTTGTTAAAGGTGATTCCCACAGAGGTAATATTTTGGCTTCATTTGTCTATACAACAGCAAACGGCATCAGGCCTTTTATCTTTGTGTTTAGTCCTTTTATGTAGACCGAGAGATTCAAGAAGTGTATGGTCATATACACAGCAGGCCCTTCACACAGCTAACATAAACATTCAAACAAAACAATAATGAAATAAAGGAAATAAACTGTACAATTAAAGCAATGTAAACTAAACTAAAAGGAAATAAGGGAAATAAGCTGCACATTAAGCAAGGAAATATAAATGAAGTGAGTACTCTGCAAAGAGTGAGTGTATCAAGGTGCCAAAAAAAGACTGTGCAAGGTGGACAAGAGGTGAGAGATGCAAAAGGGGTTTTTTTTCCCATTAATTTCTGCCTCCTGTGGCTTTAAATTTCACAAACTTTTCTTGCAACTGTATGGACCTCTTGAGGTCTTGTACCAAAGCAAAACAAACAAAAAAAAAAATGTTGCTATTGTCTATTTCTGTAATCACAACTCTGACTTGGTTAGAATAAGGCCTTTGTAAATATCTTTGCATATTCTTTGCATACTAAGGGTCAAAGATGTTTAAAGGAGCTGGTTTGTGGGGAGGAAAATACTACATTTCTGCTAACCTTAATGTTTTAACACTGAATAACACAAAGGGATGGTTCTAATATCTTTTTCAATTGCAAAAGCTACTCACATAACAGCTTTTGGTTTCATGCAGCTGCTAATTATTCTTCCTGGTTTCATCTGTTTTTACTTCTTACGTCTCGTTAATTCTGTAGCTGTTTATTCTTAACCTAAACGGCATGAATTATGTCTCCTTATTCTGCACACATCAGATGATGTGTGCACACAGTACTGCGTAGTTCAAGGGTACACTACATAAACGCTGCTTGTGATGTGGCTGTAACCAAGGTCAACTTCAACGAGGTGAATGTGACATCACCTGCAACGTGGTGGCAGTGCTGATGTTAGTGATAAATATCCTTCACTTTTGGTTCTTCTCAGGTCTGTTTTAAGGGCGGTTACAGTGATGATGAGATTGAAGAGCCCTCACGACTTTAAACCACTCCCTCCACCTGCCTCATCCTCCCCTCCCACCGCCGAACTTCACCACAAACTCCAACCGAGCGCAAATTTTAGGAACTCAGTGAATGTTGACCTGTATTTATGAGCTGTATTAAAAGTGTATTATAATTAAAGAAAAAAGTATGAGTTTAAAGATTTTGTACATTTGTACTTGAATTTATGTCTAGATGTATATTTTCACTAAAGGTTGTATTGTACAAAAAGCCATAAAAGTACCACTTGAATGCATACATTACATTTTTATTTCTTTTTAAAAAATTTTCTTTTGGAATGAGTGTGGATTATGTGTATCGGGGAGTTTTTTTTTGTTTGTTTTTTTAAGAAGCACAGTACCAGTAGTTATTTTATTTTTCCAATGTAGCATCAGGCCTTTTTTGTTTTCAATGTGCTGTATATGTTTCATTGATTTGGCAAATGTGACGTGGCGCTAGCACATCAGATCTACCTGATTCCAAATGTAAGCCTCTGTAACCCCTCAAGGCTCAGGTAGATCTGAATGAAATGTGTACATCCAAATGATATGAGGGAAAAAAGTCAATCTGATGTAACATTGCTGCATTGATGCCATGCTGCTTAAACTTCACGTATGTGTTCCCAGATCTCAAATTCCCCCTTTGATTGAAAGACACCTTGTTGGTTTGGGAATCTCAATAGTCTGATGAATTCTCACATCTGAGTGAAAGCAGATTGCACTTGATTGGGTAGCAAGTGGAAGTATTTGGCTGGAATGTGATGTAAACAGTCTTCTAGGTGCGTGTACCAACTTGATTTGAGCAAAGATGACACTGATTTAGGTCTGGCAATCTTAAAGTCAGCATGCACATTCTTAAAGTACAAAAGGAAGATTATGGGGGCCTTTTTCTGTATTTTAAGGCCTTATAATCCTACAGTAATTTTTTTTTCCTTTATGGTCTTTCTGACGTGTCCAGGTGTTAATGAACAAATTACAGGTCCAGAATACGAGAGATTTCCTCCCATATTTTTAATACACCAAAACTTCTAGGATTTGAGCAGGTTCACTGGAGAATGACTTGGAAAATATAGACAGATGGAGAGACAACGATGGCACCGTATCAGAAATGGTATTATCTGTAGCTGACAAAGGCTTCATCTAAATAATTTGCTGTTACATTAAACTTCCTGAGATACAGCCGGCTTTGGCCTCTGTGCCCGTTGACCATAGATAGCACGATGCCCATCAGCCACATATCCTGCTAGTAGACCTCCAGTTATATCCTGTGGCTTAAGCTGTGTGTGTGTACTAGTTAAAAAAAAACAACAAAACAATTGTTAATAGTAATAGTGCCCACCTTAACTGTTCCATCAAAATCCTGTATGTTGTCATCTCATAGAAATGAGTTTAGGCAGTTGTTTGTATTTGTGTGCAGATGGAGAGGAGTATTTACATCATCTGTGTACAAAAACACTCGACCACTTGCAGATCCCAAAATGTCCAGCACTTTTGTTTTAACTTCGAAAATTTCTTTTTAAATCCCAAGTTGACTCCTCATTTCCTAAATGCATACTAATCAGGATTTATTATGCTCACTATTTGATTTTTTTTGAGTATTACTTTTGAGGCAGTTGCTGTTTTTCTCTCCAACTGTTTTAATGCTGTGAATACCCAATTTGGACACATTAGCTTTTTATGTGTGTGTAAAAATACATTATATGAAAATGCAGCTTTTGTTAATCCAATGCATTGAAGTAAATGTGATATACTATCCATGCGGGAGATGGGATTCAGCCGGCTAAAGAATGCTCACAAGTTAATTTTAACTGTACAGATTTGCAATGTCTGCATTTTGTTAATACAATATTTCCATATCATAAGAATCGAGCTAAATTTTACTCAAGGTTGCCTACATTTTATAAGGTACGCATATAGGTCCCTATTTTAAACTAATCTGATCTAAGATTTTGTCCCCTGCTGTACATTCCATTATCAAAATCGGGACTCTAATATGACGCATCCACTTGTCATCACTTGAGTTTCTGACTGTCTTTTAATTTTTTTTTTTGTGTGTGTGTTTTTTTTGTTTTTTGCTTTAAGGCACATTTCGACAATGATTTCTCTTGCCGATGTAGATTTTAGCCTTTTAGCTCTTAGCCTCAAAAACCTTGTAAATGATGTATTTCTAACATGTAACTAAGCTCTAACACACATTGACTCACTCTCACAGGGAATCTGAACTGTGTTTGTTACCCATGCCTCCGTCATTATTTGGAGTAATTGTACCCATACATCATTCATAACGAAGTAAAGAAATTCTGTTTAGTTTCATTGCACTATGGTGTGTTTGGACAATGATTATAGGAAGTGTCTTTAACTTTTTTGCCAATGATACCAAATGCAACATTAAGTTAATTAAACTGGTTTTAACTAAAGAAAGACTGACAGCCTTTTATGGTATGTGCCAATTGCCAAGTTAAGTTGTGATGTCCCGCCTTTTTCCCCCCCCTTCTCTTTATACTTCCGTCCATTCAGAGAGAATTCCTTCCCATAAAGGAACTTTAAACAGCTCAACAGTTATGAATGTCCGCACTAAGTGCATTGTAATGCCTGTTTAAAAAAAAAAAAAAAAAACTTATGTTTTATTACTCAAGCATGTATTGGTTTGTAATACTTCAGGTTCCTTGTATATGTAAATGACCTTCTAGTGCCAACATATCTCACTGGTATCAGAGGACAACTTTATAAATTGCAAGGTGGCCAGCTGAGTTGGCCCTGTTTGAATACACACCAAAAATTCTTTTCTCTCTGCTCTTCCTCTGAGGCTGTGATGCTCAAACACTGGGATGGCACTCACCTACAAAGTTTAATGAGTGAGAGATACTCAGTTCTTTGACGTCATGTGAGAAGGAAGTGATGACAAATGAATTTTTAGTGTTTAAACAGGGCCTGGGACTTCTTGATTTTTCTTCTTTTTTTTTGTATCTGTACAGTCATGTTGTTGAACCACTGCAGTCATTGTTAATTCTTGTACAAGTTGTATCACTGGTTGTTGTACCATATCTGACATTTGTAATTATGAAATAATACACTGCCATTTGTATAAAAAATACACGTGTCCTGTCTTACTTTTTTCTTATTTTAAATAAATAGGGATAGTTGAAAAGACTAAAAAAAACTTCCATGTTGCTTATGACTTCTTGTATCTTAACCACGCTACAGCAGCATAGGTATGAGATGCTGCAGGTGGTGCTTTATTGTGGCACCATAATTTCTTTTTCCAGAAAGAGACTTTTTTTTCTGTCTTTCGTCGTTCACTCCCCTTAAGAAATCAGACATGGATAGTATAAGGGTAGCTACAGTGGAATGTCACAGATGGATAAGACAGATTTCTGTGTCGACGTCTTATTTATGCAGACGGAAAGAAAGCTCTTATACCCTGCCAATGTATGTACCTCCACTCATCTTTGGTACAGTGTTGAAAGCTACAGCTATTAACAGAGCTAGACTAATCTGTTTTAAACAATCTGGATATCAGCGGTCCCGTGACTGCAACAATAACAACAAAAGCAAAAAAGTACATGCCAGCCATTGGGTATTTTAAATGCCAATCAGAATAAAACCGCAATCTGATTGGCTGCCTACGCTGCACCCCTTCTGTCAAGCTGTCACACATTCCACTTCCTGGTGTGATCTATCGGGTAAACGCGGTGCATCAAAGATGGCTTTTATCATCCAAGACCTAGTTCATGTGGCAGTAATATTGTGAAAGGTTAATATATAGTGCACGAAGAGACAGTGGAGAGCCGGTGGTAGTGCGAGCAGTGTTCGCACTCTCGTCGCACTACGCACCGTTTGCGCTCTCCATATGCTAACTTGTCTCTACTGTGGTAGCTAGCTCACATTGTAAATATTAGCTAGCCGAGCTAGCTTGCTTACTGTTGATTGGTAAAATGGCTACCATGGAGAAACTGATGAAGGCCTTTGAGTCTCTGAAGTCATTCCAGCAACAACAGGGACCACCGACCGCCGAGGAGCTTGTCCAGAGACAGTAAGTAGACATTTGTCTTAAAGCCGTTTCGTGTAGCCTAGCTGGTTAGCTAGCGTGTGTGCCTCTGGGGTCTGATAACATCACTTTAACGGCTGTAGCTCCAAGCTAGTTACGCTAGTATGCAAGCTAGCAACAGCAAGAGTCCAAGCTGTTATCTACTTGTCTTCTAATTTTGTTCCAGGTGTTGACGGACATCTCCGTCTTTACCAAGGTGTCCTTTGCCAGCAAGGCATATTTTATAGTCAGACAAGGTTTGGGAAGCTTCTAACATATTAAACATCCGTCAAATTGTGCCTGCGCACCTGCCAAAGGAGCCATGGGCCAAATGGAAGGGTACCTGCTCAATAAGCTGCAGTTGGAAGTGTAGTGACATAGTCCACTGAATAAACGCTTAATTCCTTACTGAGGGGAGATGTTGGGACTGTTTTATAGACTGCCGTCTTTTTGTTCGTTGTAAATGATCTCATCCTGGTTCATGGAGAAAGACCAAGCAAGAGGTGCTGTAACTGCTAGCATTGTAAAGCTTGTTTTGCATGTCTTTCTTGTTCAAGGAGTACACTTTCGCACACACTACTGTTTGAGTAAAGGCAGTGCTATTATTTTAATGTTTTTAAGCGAATCTTGACGAGATTTGTTTTGGTGTGCTTTGTCAGGTGGTCAGTGCAATGCAGACTTTACTAATCCCCAATAAGCTGACTGCAACTTGAACTGCATCTGCGACACAGCACAATGTCAAACTGTTGATAGTTGTTGTCATAGCACAATGTGGAAATATAAATACTTAAAATTATGTCAGAATATTGTGCTCTATTATTTTGACACAGTTTGCTGTTAAATCATGAGATCCATAATTAATGAGTCTACAGTAATAGCCTTGTGTTTCTGTGTAACTGTATTTGAAATAGACATTTCTCCACTTCTCCTATACCCTTGTCAAGGTCTATGTCATAAACTAGTTTTAGTGAGCTTGAGTGAAATGGGCAATTTTTTATGAAGTTATTTTTTGCATCTCCTCTGATTTTACTTTTGGACCTTAGGCAAGAGTTTTAATTAAGTCCTGTTGAGAGACTGAATGACTTCCAGTAGTGTGAATTGCACAAAAACCTGTCTCTGTCTCTGGACCCAGTCAGGCTCTCAACATGTATTGTTGTGTCTTATTTTTATTTGCATGTTCTCAGACTGTATTTTTTTTTTAACCTTTTTTTTAATAGAAAAAAGGAACAGGCTACCACAAAGAAGGACAGGGTGACCCACTGCCTGACAATATGTGAAAATATTGTGGCTCATTCTCTGAGGTAGGTAATGATAATTAAACTGAAAGCTTTCATCACATCTTGAAACTAATCTTCTCTTGTTTTTGACATTGTGGGGCATCCCATCAGATACGCATTTACTTTAAGACAGTTAAAAGTGTGTGTATGTGAGATGGATGGCACAAGTAACTTTTAAGTAGATGATGTGACCTGCATTAGTCTTGTCAGTAGAAATTATATATTAGTCTCTGCATTATCTGCTTCATTTGGTACATTATGCCAAGGGCTCCTTAATTTCACTAATTTATTAACTCATTAGGAGGAAAATAATTGCTTTAATATACATCTGCTTGAATTTTACCAGTAACATCACCAAAAATCACTGACTGTACTGTATATATGCATACTATTTTATTAATAGTACCTAGCTGATTACTAGCCTAAGACAACTTAAATTTGTGTCAATTTCAAACGCAGTGAGCTGTCATATGGAGGCTTTAAATGATGACAGCTTGACCAGCTCTAGTGGCTTCTCTATGCAAGTCTATTGACAGCAGAGAGGTTCAACACCTAGCAGTTCAAAACTATCTATAGTACAACCATTAATAATTAAATGTAAAAATAACTTTAAGCTTCAGACATGATATGAAGTGTCTACTGGTCCCCGTTTCGGGACTAACCTGGATGTAAACCTGTAAGATATTACTTACTGAAAAGGAGCCAGAGAGTCAGGCATGCCAGAATGTGAATATAGACATGATTTTTATGCAAGAAGTTATTGTAATATTTTCATGTAAATAATTGTATAAACATGCAAGTTCAGTGTGTACTGTATGTATAATGACCCACTATATCGTTCTGGGAACAGAACATCTCCTGAGTTTCAGAAACTGCTGGGCATCGCCATGGAGATGTTCCTGCTCTGCAGCGATGACAGTGAATCAGACGTGCGGATGGTAGCTGATGAGTGCCTAAACAAAATCATCAAAGTAAGCAAGAACTTTTAGGATTCATCATATCCCCCCAGCCTGAATTATCCTTTTTCAGAATTTGGTCATTATCCATTGAGGATGTAGTGACGATGACTTTTGACACCAGGAGGCTTGATAGCAGTTGTGTGATGTGGTCAGATGCATAATGGTGAAATTGTTTCAAATTGATGGATTAGTATAAATGTCTATGCATGAATTTGTCATTTTAAGATGACAGGTTTTTTTTGTTTATTTTTTTATTTTATTATTTTTTTTAAACCAACATTTGGACTGTACAGCTCAGCTTAAAGGGTACCTGTAGTGAATTTTATTTGTTGGCTATTTCAAAAGATTGCGTATAATACTAGGGGTTCTCTCAGGTAATTTACATCATTTTTTAAATTTAGTCTGTCAAGTACACATGAGTATTAAGCTGTCAATCAGACATCATCAGCGATATGTCTCCTCCTTCGTGGGCTGCTCCAGCACCAGTAATGATACAGATGTGTTGTATTGTTCAATTACCTGGGCTGTGATGATATGGACAGTTGGACACTGACCCCATGCAGCAGACACCAGTCTAAGATGACACATTGTCGGCCAGTGCTGGGTTGCATCTCTAGATCAATGGCGGAGCGCAAAGCTTACAGCTGCACAAACAAGTGCAAGCACATGCTTTCCACTCAGTCTTGTTCAGACTGTTGCTTGTTTACTTGTACTCCATCACCCGGAATTAATACAAGTACGTCACTTTCAGCTGGTATTGGCTGCTCCCCATAGGCTCTGCCTCTGCCCGTAATTCACGCAATTAAAAGGTCCAGCATAGTGCATTTATGCTGTTTTTTTTTTGTTGTTGTTTTTTTTAACTGAATTTATGCCTCTGTTGCTTAGAAGTAATTGATGTCACAAGCATGACCAGTACATGTGCACTTTATGGAGGCATTGTGTTGTGGTGAAGCTTACTAAACAAATAAGCTACTGATAAATCTGAATTTATTTAATCTTCAGGCATTGATGGATTCCAACCTGCCTAGACTGCAGCTGGAGCTTTATAAAGAAATTAAAAAGGTAATCCTATATCTGATCCTATTGTGCAGTGTTTTTATTATGCAAGAATAATTTCCTTGTAGATTTATTGTGACATTTATTTAATTTTGTAATGCTTGATGTATATTTGTGTGCATGATACTGAATGCGGAGACAGGAGTAATAGTATTTTTGATGTTAAGCTTTGTATGCGTTTGTAGAACGGTGCCTCTCGGAGCCTGAGGGCAGCTTTGTGGAGGTTTGCTGAGCTTGCTCACCTCATCAGGCCACAGAAATGCAGGTATACACAACAGCACTAACGAAGCAAATTTTAACTTTATTATTAAATTTTTATCCCCAACCCAAATTTCAATGCTTGAAAGACCACGTATTGTTGAAAAAAATATCCATGGGATGATTACCAATAACTATGTTTTAAACTTCAAATAATGTTTTCCTTGAAGTCTTTTAGTTTATAACATTGTTGTTATTATTCAAGTTCGTTGATGCCTCATTTTGTGCGTATTACTCACCCCTCCACCTTCTGTTACAGGCCATACCTGGTCAACCTGCTGCCGTGCCTCACCAGAATCACCAAGCGGCAAGAGGAAACGGTTCAAGAGACGCTGGCTGCAGCAATGCCCAAGATCATGGTGGCCTTGGGTCATTTTGCCAATGATAGTGAAATCAAGGTATAAGTTGAAGGGGTTGAATTGAGACACATTTAACATGGTGGTGCAGTTTAAAGAGTCAGTTGACAGTCTGTCCGGTTCTTGTTGTGTTAGTAATGACTGGGGGTGTGGTTGACATTAACAAAGTTTCAAAATTTCAACTTGACATCACTATCATGAGATGACACATGTGTCTGTAAAGGCTGAAAACTGATTTTTAATTTGTCCAAACATATTGTTCCAGGTGGTGCTGAAGTCATTTGTGGCCAACTTGAAGTCCAGCTCCCCCACCATCAGGCGGACAGCAGCCAGCTCAGCTGTCACTGTGTGCCAACACTCTAGACGCACCAGCTACTTCTATACCTGGCTACTTAATGTGCTGCTTGGTTGGTCTCACACACACACGCAGACTGCTTTAACATGTATTCAGACATTCAAGCATATAAGAAGATGCCTCATATTGATGTCATGTCTACCTGTTTTCAGGACTGTTGGTTCCAGTTGATGAAGAGCATCCCAGCCACCTTATTCTGGGGGTGCTGTTAACCCTTCGCTACCTGATGCCTCTGCTGCAGCAGCAAGTCAATACAACCAGCCTGAAAGGAAGCTTTGGTGTCATGAGGAAAGAGGCTGATGTACAGCCAACACCTGAACAGCTGCTACAGGTAGAGAGCATGTGTGGGTCAAAATGTACAGCTGAATTGAGATTAGTTTGATATACACTTAACCACTGAGTTGACATTTCCTTTGTGTGTATGTGAAGGTGTACGAGCTGACATTACACTACACACAGCACTGGGATCACAATGTGGTCACAGCTGCTCTGGAGCTCCTACAGCAGGTTTTCAGGACTCCGCCTCCAGAGCTTCTGCACATGCTCATCACTGCAGGCAGCATTTCACATGCCACCGTGTTCCGCCAGGACGCTGAGAGTCGTGCACGATCCGGCAGCATCCTTGAACTCATTGGTAAATACCTCAGTTACTGTGTGTGTTTGTGTATGGCCTGTTATTGCCTTTTTATGGTTTAGTGCAGGGGTCACCAACCCTGGTCCTCAAGAGCTACTATAGTGTATGCTTTGGATGTTTCCCTCTTCCAACTCACCTGGCGGTCATTATCAGGCTTCTGCAAAGCTTAATGATAGGCTTATCATTTGAATCAAGTGTGTTAGAAAAGGGATACATCTGAAAAAAGCAGGATAGTAGCTCTCGAGGGCCAGGGTTGGTGACCCCTCGTTGAGTGTGTCTCTTTGTGTTTTATGTAAATACATTGCACCTGATAATCTATATTGACCAAGTAGTTGGTATGTCTTGATGCTCTTTAGTGGTCAAGCACTTATTTGCACAGTCAATTACAATATAGTCATCTTTTTTTTGTAATTAAAAAGAAAAGTATGGAAAATCAGCAAAAACTGATAAAACATCAAGGCATCAACATGAAGATTTTCATTTTTACTACAAACATATTTGTTTCAAATACTACTTGTCTCCTTCTTGTTTACTAATAAACAGTATGGTCACTGAAAAGTATCACATCCATTGACTACTTAAGTGTTTTCAGTTTCTGTTTTTGGTCTGTTTGTGCCTTTTTTTTCTTTGCTTGCTTAAGCTTTCCCTGTTTGTGTGTAATTAACCAGTCCTATTTCTTACGGGTCTTTGGGAGCTTTTGCTGCTTTTCTCTTCCTCACTTCACTTCCTGTTTCTGCTTCCGTTTCCTGGCATTTTCAGCAGGGGGAGGGTCTTCCTGCAGTCCACTCCTTCTCAGGAAACAGAGAGGTGACTTGTCTATTTATCTCCTCTGCTCACCTCTTCCCTTGTACTGATGTTCCAGTCACCTTGGGCAAATTTACCTCTGACTGAGTCACATATATGTTTATTTTTTGTATTGTGATATTCCCAGTAAAACATGAGGATTCTGCAGGTTTTTCTTTTAATTGTGCTCAGTTGAAGTAAATTTTCACCCCCACCATCCTAGACTGTTTAACTGTTGTCAGTGAGCAATGCTCTTGTGTTGCTGTGTTGACACTGAATCTGTTGTTTGCAGGGAAAATGCTCTCTGGAGAGGAGGATGGGTTGGAGGATGAAGCTGAGAGGACTGAGGTCACTACCGGTGCCTTTACAGGTCAGACACTCCCAGCATGTTCAGCGTTTTTTTTTTTTTTTTTTTTTTTTTTAGTAATCTAATGGCAATATATTTCAGTTTTTACCGGCGAATTATGACGGGCTCAGCTTTACTTAAACTATGGATTCAATATCATTTGGAGTATTCGTGGTAAGCTTATGTGCAAAAGATCAAATTAAATGATGCTCAATCCCTCATCTGCTCTCCTTCAGCATCAGTTGTTGGTGCAGACGGCTCCTCTTCAGGCCAAGTAGACATCATCACTGAGCAGCCACGGTCCTCCCAGCACACCTTGCAGCCCGGTGACTCTGTGGACCTCAGTGCCTCTTCAGAGCAGGGCAGTGGTGGAGGGACATGTGCCTCAGACACTCCTGAATCACCCAATGAAAACGAAGAAGAAATGCTGAGTCAGAGCTCCAGTGGTGGAGCCAACGTTACTCCAGAAACAGCAGACTACACCACACCAGAGAATGCCACGCCAGAGGGTGGAGGGCCACTCGGGGAAGGAGCAGGGACACTGCTAGGCACTAATGATCGCTCCCTTCCACCCAGTGACTCGTCCCAGACCACTACAGAAGGACCGGACTCGGCTGTCACCCCTTCAGATGTAGCGGAGCTGGTCAGTCTTGCTGTTCATGTGTGATACTGTTGTATTTCCTCACATTATGTGCCTGTAGAATACATATGTTTCTCACTAGAGGCAGAAAGAATACATTATGTGGTCCAATCATTAGCTTTATATGAGCCTTATGGACTGTGTCCCCATTTCTGAATGATGCAACACTTCATAGAATTAGGATTTGTAGAATGGACAAATTTGTTTTCTTTAAATGGAGCTTTGCCACAGGCCTATACAGGGTTTTAAATAACTTATTGTACCTACAGATTAGATATAGTGCATAATATTTTTTACAATATGACAGTCATTTGGATGCTTAAAGGTTACTTAATGCCAAAAAATGTTGGCACGAATTTCTCACAGCCCAGGGTCCAGCAGTTCAAAACATAAAGATTACATGGGTGTAATCCTCTGCAGCTTCAGAAATGATTGCATTTTTGAATGGAAAAACTACTGTTATTCAGTATAGAGGATGGTAATGCGTAAATACTGTGAAGTCTGTGCTGGGAAGTGGTTATTATTTGAATTGAGTATCTCATTATTAGGCTCATGAAAGTTTGAACAGCCACAACATGGTGACTTGCATATAGAAAACTCTTTTACTTTCAAAATCCCTATGAGATGCCTTTTTTCTCATCTACAGCAGTGACACTAGATACTAGTCACTTGGAAATGCTGTCAGCTAATGTTTAATCCATTTAAATGGTTCGAGCACAGTTCAGATTCCAACACAAATGTCACCTAAGCACAGAAATCTTTCATATCGAATTTTTAAATCAAAATAATTGCAATTATTTCCTTGAAATATAAGTTGTTTGACTAATCATTACAGCCTCTAACGGTAAAATAACTGCCAAGCATGTATTCATTTGACCTTATTTTGCAGAGCCACGAGCTATGCATGTATTTGTTGATACTCATTTAGTAAATACTTTTGTTTCAGCACTGTTGATCAACATGAATGCTGATTAGGACATTTTATTGTGTTTTTTTAAACCAACTATATAAAGGTGTCATTTTGCACTTATTTCATAGACACTTTGGAGATTTCTATGGAACAAAAATTAGGTTTCTATACACTGATAGTGATAAATACATGTTTACAATTCTCGTGTTGATCATTTGGGTGTTTTGGAGGCTGGACCTGCTAATCTACTGCCCTCCAGAGACTTTCTGATGTGAGGTTGTCCATTCTAACAATTCTACCTCTATGGTCTTGCCCCCTTACTTCTCCTTTATCCTTCTCCCCGCTTCGTCACAGTCACGCACTCCATTTCCACGGGTGACTGAGCCATCCCCACCCTCGCCAACTTCCACCGAGGGTCCTGATGCCACAGACAGCGACTCTTCTGTCTACACCACTTCCTCTTCGTCATCCTCTTTCTCTTTTTCCTCCTCCTCTTCTTCCTTCTATGCCACTTCCTCCTCTAACACTAGTGACAAGGTCAGCTGCAGTTGGACACTTTGGACAGAGTGGGAGGGGGCTTGCTTGTCTGTGAACCTTTGCCTTTCTTCATTCTTAACTCCTTTCGTTCGCTTGTTCGTCAAAACACATGCACAGATATTTACCCTGCCTACTGACCTGCCCTCCAAATTGCTACTCTTCCTCTTCCTGTTGTCATTGGTGACTTCATGTCCTTTTTCCTCCTCAATTCAGTGTTTAAGTGCTTCCCTAACAAAAAATGAGATGCCTCTGCAAGCCGGTTCTCAAAACAAGCAACCCAGACATCTCATGTTATTGTTTGCAGCCAAGAATTTGAAGTAGAAGCATGAAGGCTACCTGCTCCTTTAATTGTCGTCCCTCAGATTTGGTTTTCTTTACCCTTTCAAGAGGCTGTGACAGGCTTTTGTTCCAGCTGAAGCCAGACATGAAGAAAAAAAATTTGCTTTGCAGCTTCATGTGTCCTGATAAAAACCCAAAGTTGTCACTAAAGTAGAAAGTGAAAGAGTTGGGATCAAAAGCTTGCTCTTCCTCTGGCTTTGAAGAATCTGGACTGCAGTTGTAGAGGTCTCAAGCCTTTGCTTCTGTCTGTGTAGATGACTTGTGTTGACCCAAGCATGATGTAGTTGAGTTGTAGTAGGGGACCATTTGTTTGACTTGTTATTTATCTGTTCTTTGTGATGCTGTGTCATTGCCCCCAGCTCAGAAAGCCTAACTTGTTGATGAATGAGATAAAAGAAATCTATTTTGCATGTGGTTGCACATCAGAATGGGTCGTGGATGTAGGTTTTGGTTGTGTCTTTTCAGTTCTCTTGTTGAGGTGTTTGCTCTGTGTTTGTCTGTGCATAAGGTGCTGGATGGCAGTGAGAGCCAGTACTCTGGGATGCAGATTGGAACGCTACAGGATGAAGAAGATGAAGGAGCGGCACCTGCCTCCCACGAAGACCACCCAGAACCATTTCTGCAATCTGCCCTGGGTATGTTTTTGTGCAATACCCACACAGCTTCACGCCAAGAATGATAGCTTTATTTCCTGGAAGATATTTTTCTGTACATTCTGGAAATATTTTTGAGGTATTACAAATGTTCATATGGTTTCTTGAAGAACATTTTTCCTTTTTCAAAAAAGACCTTGTGTACTTGATGGGAGATGGAACCACCTTTCTCTAATTGGTTCTGACATAGCAAGTTGTAGCTAGTTGTTGACTGATGAAGAAACCAATTATTCAAATTATTTGTTCCAAACCAGTTGGGAAACAGGGTTTGAAACAAATAATTATTTGTTTTCTTCCTTGCCACATTTCAAACATTTGTGTGAAATTTACTTAACAACTGTATGACAGCAGGACTAATTTCTGCGCAATAAAATGATTTATTGGTGATGTTTTTTTCTTATTTTTGTTTGTATGTAGCTCTAAGCAAACCTCACCTTTTTGAAGGCCGAGGGCACAACCGGCAAGGTTCAGACAGTAGTGTGGACCGCTTCATACCAAAGGAAGAACCGACTGAACCTGAGCCAGACAACAAGGTAATCAAACATCAGCGTTTCACACTGGGCAGAAAGATAAAGCAATTAAGAATTAGAGATGGATTTATTAATCATCTGATCATCTAACTTACCTGCTATCTGTTTGCTTCTTAGCCATCACGTATAAAGGGTCCAATAGGACACTATACAGACCAGGGGGTTGAGCCTTTAGTGCACTGTGTACGCCTTCTTGCTGCTTCCTTCCTGCTCAATGGACAAAAGAATGGTAATTATTAATGATGCTCATAACATGTTAACAGGGTGTTCAATGTTTAGAATGTCAACAAGTGGCTTTTGTACTGAGCTGTGTGTACTGTGTATTACCAGGTCTTATCCCTGACAAGGAGGTTCGAGTGAGTGTAAAGGCTCTGGCAGTCAGCTGTGTTGGGGCAGCGGCAGCCCTGCATCCTGAAGCTTTCTTTAATCCCCTCTACCTGGAGCCGCTGGACGGCATCCCAGTAGAAGGTAGGCCCCGACAATCCCATTAAGATAAATTTGTGTAAAGAATATGCAATCTAAATCATGGTTGCCCTTTGTGGACCAAATGAAGCTTGCATCAATCATATCGGTATCTGTAGTCTGTGACAGCATTTTTACATTTCCTCTCATCAATTGTAATCGTTTAGCAGGACCAAATCATGCTATTATGGGGGCAAAAATGTATTTCAAAGGTTTCCCCTTCCTCCATGGTTATTATTGTTTAGAAAATTGGTAACTAATTAAAACTAGACATAAAACTGTAATGAAACATGATGGGTGAGAGAGTTTCAGAATTTTAGCTGTTCCAGTTTTACATCAACAGGTGGCAGCATATTCTAGACCTGACATCATTGTGGTGAGAGTCAGGAGAGGATTTCAGAATCCTATTTTGGATTATTTGGAATGTATACAAAATCCGTTTTTAATCTGTCAAGACATTTATCAATTTTAAACAAAAACAACAACAAAAAAATAAACTGTCAAACTAAACTACTGCAACTTGAGTCTGAACTGTCATCACATTCTGTCACTCTGACTCCAAAATCTCCATTTTGGCTGGAGTTTTCAGAAATAATCATTTTCAGTCACCAAAACTATCAAAGGCAAAAGCACTTAGGAAAATGTGTTATTTCAGACATCCGGCTATGTGTTTACATGGCATTAGTCAGTTACCTGCATTAGATGGTGATCCACACAAACACATTTATCAGAATTGAGGCAGAAATTATATATTGTATTAATTATAAAATAATATGCATTTAAAACTTGTTTCTGAATTGCAGTGCATACAGTGATATTTTATAAAATGAAGGTCATGTGAAGAGATTTTATTTTTACTGTTTAGAACAATATGTGAATTAATGTGGAGAGGGTATTAAAGGTATAGTGGGAGATCTTGGAAAAAACGGTTCCAGCAATTTGACACAAGTGAGATTTTGAAAATATACACTCCCTCCCTCCTTCTTCAGCCCACCCCTCGAAACCACGCCTTCACGACT
>JAQQZY010000001.1:40651767-40672336 GCA_030068375.1 Ostorhinchus rueppellii
TTTTTTAATGTTCAATAAATGCAGTTCTAAATTCAAGACATAATCGTGATTTCAATATGGATCAAAATAATCGTGATAATAATTTTTTTCCATAATCGAGCAGCCCTGATCACCGCTCAGTTTTGTTTTTTGTTTTTTTCATTCTCTTGTTTCTTGTATGAAGGAGGACCTGGAGCGTACCCAGTTGAACGTATTAGCAGTACAGGCCATCACCAGCCTGGTGCTGAGTGCCATGACCCTGCCCACAGCTGGAAACCCTGCAGTCAGCTGTCTGGAACAGCAACCCCGCAACAAGAGCCTCAAGGCACTAGAAACCAGGTAACAAAGCAGTTATTTTCTATAAATGCTGTTGGAGGGCTACATGATTTGGTTAAAATGTATGTCACAGTCATTTTGAGCAGTCTTATGACTTGTCTGTAGAGTCTGCTTTCTTGATTGTCACAAAAAATACAGATTTTTTTTTTTTTAACTCGAATTTGAACTAGTGTTAAACATTATTTTAAAATTTTCACTTTTTTCGCATGTTTACACATTACCTTTGTGCTCGGTGACACTGAATCCAAAATTTCACATTGTATCTTTAAAAAATGTAAATGCAGCCTTTTGCTGATATTAAATTGGAAAATATTTAATGTTCACATTTTTCTACAGGTTTGGTAGAAAACTTGCAGTGATCAGGGGTGAGGTGGAGAGAGAGATTCAGGCTCTTGTGTCGAAGAGAGACAATGTTCACACACACCACCCCTACCACGCTTGGGACCCTGTGCCCTCACTGTCAGCTGCCTCTGCTGGTAAAATAAAATACGTTTCCACAAATTCCACCTACAGCTGCTGTTCAGACATCATTTTAAATTCTGCTTTAATTTTGCTTCAGCAGGCACGCTGATCAGTCATGAGAAACTGCTACTTCAGATAAACACAGAGAGGGAAATGGGCAACATGGACTACAAACTAGGACAGGTAAGGGGCATATTTTGATGGAAAATTGAGAGATGAAATCAAGCACAAGGAATAACTTGTATTTATGAAAACTGATTTTCAACAGCATTTTTACTTGATGCCTCCTTTTTTTTTCCAGGTTTCAATCCATTCAGTGTGGCTAGGTAACAACATCACTCCTTTGAGAGAGGAAGAATGGGGGGAAGATGAAGAAGATGAAGCAGACACACCAGCACCTACATCCCCACCTTTATCTCCCATCAATTCAAGGTCAGGCAAACGATACAGCTGCATCCATAGTTTGATGTATACATATACCAGGAATTTTGACCAACCTATTTCTCGTAGACTGGTCACCTGAGGCTTTTCAAATATGACATGTTCTTTATCACTAGGAGAGGTGCAGTGCATAGTTTGACTGAATTTCAATTTATTGTATATATATTTTTTTTAACAAATTTTTGAACATTTCAAGATAGATCAGATTTGTACAACTGATTTCTTGGACACTCTTCATCTGACTTTTCAAATGTGACACATGTTTTTTACATGTAACTTTCTCTCAATTTTTGCTTTTTTAAAATTTTTTTATTTTATTTTTTTTACACATTCTGGAAATTTTTAAAAGTCAAGACTCAAAATGAATCCCTGGGTACACAGGGTATTAGTGAGCAGGAGGGGCAGAGCGTTGTATGACCAGGTGGGGGGGTATTCGTAAACTTATTTTTTCACTTATTGTTTTCAGTTTAGACACGCATACTACTACAAGTACACACCAATCACTGTTGTATATTTGCTTTCAGGAAGCACCGTGCAGGTGTGGACATTCATTCGTGTTCCCAGTTCCTTCTGGAGCTCTACAGCCAGTGGCTGATCCCTGGTTCCCCAAGCAACAGGAGGACCCCAACCATACTGATCAGTGAAGTGGTTCGATCGGTGAGCTGTTCTGCACCTCCTTATTTTCATAGCGTATTGTGTCTACTTTATGCTCACCTTGTCATCCATGAAAAGAAAAAAAATCGTTCTTCTCACCTTGCATTTCCTCCTGTTCGTAGCTGCTGGCAGTGTCAGACCTCTTCACAGAGAGAAATCAGTTTGACATGATGTTCTCCACCCTGATGGAACTACAGAAGCTCCACCCACCAGAAGATGAGATTCTCAACCAGTACCTGGTTCCTGCAATCTGCAAGGCTGCAGCTGTGTTGGGCATGGTGTGTATGACCATGTGTAGTTGCAGGACCTGAGTGGAAATGGCAGTGTGATCCATGGAATGTTATTGTGTATAAGCAATGAAAAAATTATTCAGATTCTTTCTTAAATAAGTGTTAATACTACAGTGTGGAAAAGCATTTACTCATCCTGACATACTTGAACGATTTAAATGCAGAGCCACAAGCGTGACTGTAGCGGTCAGTGTGTTGTAAAATAGTCCCTGTCAGTGTTTTACTATTTTATGCTGGTTCTCATTAATATTACATGCATTGCTTGTAATGGATTTTAACACTGTAGATGTTTAAGATGGCGCATATTTGAACTACTTAACATACTGTTGGATTAATCTGCAGCAATACATCATATTACAAGATTATCATATTTATTTAGTATCACTGTCTGGTGGAAAACCACATATATCTACTAAATTAAATTTTCATTAGCTCCAGGAAATGGCACTTTTTCTAGATCAGCCACAAGGGTTTTAAAGTGTTGATTTAATGTATTTAGAATGTTCTCAACCCATAAAGGAAAACTCAGTTCAGTTTATCAAATATTTACAAGTGGTTTTCACTGGTCAGAAAGAGGATGAAAAAGTATACAATCTGTAAAGTAACTAAAAAATATAACGTAGGAAAGAAAATTGTACAATATTTGCCTCCAATATTGTACATAATAGACTGCACAGATAAAGAAGCATGAAATGTAATGTAACCTATGCATCAAATGTAGTACCTGTGTTAGAACACTTGGTTGCATCCCATCA
Source organism: Ostorhinchus rueppellii (assembly GCA_030068375.1). Lineage (NCBI taxonomy): Eukaryota > Metazoa > Chordata > Actinopteri > Kurtiformes > Apogonidae > Ostorhinchus > Ostorhinchus rueppellii. The sequence continues at coordinate 40,654,685 of JAQQZY010000001.1, forward strand.
CTGCTGTTAATTGTAGCTGGAAATGTACATTTGCAGGACAAAGCAATAGCAGAGCCTGTGTGTCGCCTGTTGGAGACAACCCTACGCAGCACCCACCTGCCCAGTCGAATGGGAGCTCTGCATGGAGTTTTGTACGTGTTGGAGTGTGACCTACTGGATGATACAGCCAAACAGCTCATCCCCACAGTGTCAGAGTACCTGCTGTCCAACCTCAGGGCTATTGCTCAGTGAGTATTCCGCTTATTGTGTCTCAAAAACCCACACAGACACCGCTGACCTCATTTGGCCATCTAATGGGCTTAAGTAATGGTGACAGAGCCTCAGGGATCCAATATGGTTAATGTCAGCATGTAACCCCCTGCTCTGTAAGTGGATCTTGAATTCAATTACATTTATCCACCTTAATTAGTTGATTGGAACAGTGCATTACAGCTTGCTGCCACTAGGTGCTGCCCTTCACTTTAAATAGGTGTCTTTTTTTCTTTTTCATACCCTCTGTATCTGAGTCGTAACACTCTGCATGTCTGTCATGTGTATCCTGCAGCTGTGTGAACCTGCACAACCAGCAGCATGTGTTGGTGATGTGTGCAGTAGCCTTCTACATGATGGAGAACTACCCCCTGGATGTAGGAGCTGAGTTTATGGCTGGAGTTATACAGGTGAAAAGAGGATTCTGCCTGTGTATTTTAGTCTTTTTAAAACATGTTTTAACATCTAGACATTTGAATTTTGTGATTGTTGAGCCCAGTCCAAAATAATTAGTGTTGAAACATGGAGTGTAGGCTCCCTATCGACTTCTAGAATAAGTTGAAATTCTCAGTGTTGGTACAAATAATATGAATAAATGCAAGTTGCTCAAGAGGTGGCTCATTTGGTAAAATATAAAAATGACCAGGGAATTCTGGCACCACCTTGGTTTACATATCTCAACAAAATTAAATTCTGATTCTTGTTCGTACCCCTATTTGGGGCATTGTAGATGTGCAACTGGTCTTGAATTGCACTAAAGGCCTAAAATATTTTAGATTTATCTTAATGTCACCTACTTGTAAACCCTGTCTTCCTACCACCCACCTACCTGTTTTCCAGCTGTGTGGTGTGATGGTCTCAGCCAGTGAGGACTCTACTCCCTCTGTGATCTATCATTGTGTTCTGCGTGGCCTGGAGCGCCTGCTGCTGTCAGAGCAGTTGTCTCGAGTAGATGGCGAAGCTCTGGTCAAACTCAGCGTGGACCGAGTGAACATGCCCTCTCCACACAGAGCCATGGCTGCCCTGGGACTCATGCTCACCTGCATGTACACTGGTAAGCGAGGCACTAACCTGACTAAATGTGCATCACATTTTAGTGTGTTCTGCATGCTGGCTATATCACCAGCTGAGATCACGTTAGAAGTGGAGCTACCATCAATGAAGCCAATCACATTTCACTGCAGACTCATTAAGACAGAAACAGGCTGGCATGGCAAGTCAATCATCAGTTCACTGTACTGAGGCTAATTCATCATTGATGTTAATTCAGCATGCAAACCTAGAAGTTCAACCATTGAATAATGACACTCATTAATGCTCTGCCTCATTTCTTTCCCGTGCATCCCCTTAGACCCCTACTTCCTAACTGCATGTAATGTAGGGTATTTGCAGGTCATTAAAGTCAAAAATTCAATCATTTAGAGCCTTAAATGTCTTTAATACAGCAATACTTAAACTGTGGTGATTTTTATACTGGCTTTGTAAATTCAATCACTCTCCTGCCTCATCCAATATCACTTTGGGAGAGTGGCCTGGAACAATGTCCTTTAATATGTAACTTACACCTGCAAAAACCCTGATGTAAAATGTACTGGTCATCCACCTCTCCCCATAGAGGGTTTGCCTTGACATTTAAACACATCACAAGCACAGATGCAGGAGCTGCTGTAAAAAAGAGCATGTGATCTGCTCTCTAAGAGTAGACAAGCTGATTTTTTTTTCACAGCTTCATTATTGGTCATATGCAGTAGTTTTAATTTTTGACCTGATGTGTGCAAGTCCAGAGTTGTCACTACTTTGTTTGTGTGGACAGCTCACCAAGTCAGACTCTAAAACAAGGGAAGGACTTGAGCAGAGAAAAAATAAGGACAAGTGTAAGAATTGTCTGTAGGTGGAATGTGTTGCTCTTTTTAATCTTGTTGTGAAGCCAAATGCCCTAATGTGTTTATGGCTGTGCATGTGGTAGACGTACATTAATACCAGATGAACCTTGCCAAGGCCAGTGTGTTGAAATCTACACTACAACCAGAGATGTAACAACAGTACTTTAAGTATTATTAGCCCACAAATGTTGCTGCAGGGGAATGTAAAGGCTATAAATGGCTGCAGTAAAATAACTAAATTTGCGTCTTAATTGCTTAATAGTAGAGAAGGAAGTCTTTCATGATACTCGGCTTCTTTTGTATAGTCTACATTTCAGCCTTCAGGAACTACTCTGTGTGAAATGTATCACAGCTAATATTATTTATACCACCTCCCACCACAGAGGATGGGGGTATAAGGAAGTATTCTGGGAATTCCATGGGCCTGAAATTTTTGTCCAACTGATTTCTCGTACAATAATTATCTGTTTGTTTTTTTTTTTTTTTTTCTCCAAATTTCACACGCACGTTCTTTACAAGTGCTTTTCTCTCAATTTTTGATTTTTTTTTCTCCACAAATTTTTGAAAAGGTTTTAAAGAGATTGAAAGTTTAAGCCTCAAAATTAATCTCTGGGTAGGCAGGGTGTCCATGAACAGGAGGGGCAAAGTGATGTTTGAAATGAATAATGACCACCTGTTGGATGTCAGATGAAAGTAGAGTTCAAACTTTTTATCTTTTTCATCTACAGAGCTCACCCTGTAGATATGACGAAAGATAGGTTAGTTATCCACTTAAACAAATAAAAAAATGTGTTGCACAGACTATTTCATCATTAAATGTTGCTCGGTCCACAAAACAATCCACAAAAGCCAGTATAGAATCAGTTTTCTAAACTTTACGGCCACTGATGACAGCACAAAAACATGTGGTTTTGTTTACTTAACAATAACCCTAAATAATTGCATGCTACAGAAGTGCTGTGGTGCTGATTTAATGTGCTGAATGTAACTCCTTATCCATTCAGATGTGTTCTGATTAGCTGCCTGTGTTTCTGTTGAAAGTCATACCCTTCAGCACTATTTTCATACTTGTTTTGTGCAGACCACCCTTTGTTTGAGTTAGAAGCTTGATCATTATTTGGTAGTTTTGGTGTGCATGAGCCTCAACACAACATCCCTCTCATTATGCCTCCAGTGGCACTGGATGCCTGCTTGCTTGCTGCATGTGGTACATGTTGTCTATACATACCTGAACTACCCTACCTCTAACCCCTGCGTCAGACCCAACTAACTCTAGCAGCTCTTAGCATGTTGTTGTACTTACACTGATGGCCTCAATAACATCCCTTTGTTGCCAAGAGTGAGCCAGCAAATTCCTTGCATAAAGCCCAGCTCTTGGAGATTCAGACTATTCATTATACATCTCTACAGCAGTGCAAAGTGAAGCCCATTTAGATCAGGAGAGACTAATTTAGTATGCGATGTACCCAGGAAATAATGGTGTTTGGAATCTTTGTAATGCTTTAAGTCCCAGTTATTTTCAGAAAAAGCACATTACAAAGTCACTAGACTAGAAGTAGTTCCCAGATCCCACCAGGTCGATTCTCATCTAAATTTTGTGATCCATCACTTCGCTACTCCCACTCTAATCTCTCCTCCCCCTGGTTCGACCGGTGCCACCCCCCCCTCTCGTCCTCTCAGCGGTGCTTGCGTCGGGTTCAGAAGTGACAGGGGTTAGAGGTCAGGTTGACTCTGGCTCTGCCGTAGCGGAGGCGGTGGGCGTCACGGCGGGTCATGTTGGTTTCTCCTCAGGCAAGGAGAAAGCCAGCCCTGCCAGTCGCCCCACCCACTCTGACCCTCAGGCCCCGGACAGCGAGTCGATCATTGTTGCCATGGAGAGAGTCTCTGTGCTCTTTGACAGGTACACCCACAAACACACTCCACATTGTAAAATGATTACACACTATATTTTTAACACAAATGTACACAATGGTCTTATTTTGCAGAGATTCAACCATTGACCTCTGTAGGTTTGTAGTGTCCAGAAGTAAGCTGATGTGACCTTTTTTGACAGTAATTCCACGCATGACATTTCCACCTCACTGTTGTCTCTTTCGGGGTTTCCTGTTTGCAGAATCCGGAAGGGTTTACCCAGCGAGGCACGGGTGGTGTCCAGGATTCTGCCCCAGTTTCTGGATGACTTCTTCCCACCGCAGGATGTCATGAACAAGGTCATCGGAGAGTTCCTGTCCAATCAGCAGCCCTACCCACAATTCATGGCCACTGTTGTCTACAAGGTCAGCAGACGGAAAACAGTATACATCTATATCTCCAACAAAGCTCCTTTTCATTCTTTTTAAATTTTTATTTTATTTTAAACTAATTGGTTATGTTGTCGGAGTCCAGTTTTGCTGTGGAACAAAGAAAATTTTAGTAAACTGAACCTTTTGTAAGGTTATTCATGGCTCTGTTCTTTGGCTTAAGAATAGGACCATGTTGACCGTTTTCTAATTGATTGTTGATTGTAATCTATAACTGAACTGTTGAATGTTACTAAATATCACACAGTGAACCTTTAAAACATTGGTTCTTCGCTGTGTGGATGAGCAGAGAAGCACAAACCCAGCAGGGCTCAGTGATGGGTTGACTTTCTATCTTTAAAACTAAAACAATCCTAACTTTAGTGCTCTCATCATAGTCTGTTCATGTTGTTCTCTGAATTACTTGGAGGTATGGTCTATAATTTGCGTTGTGAGATGATACTATCCAGGGTTTCTGCGGGTCATTAAAAAACATTAAATAGATTTTGTGAAAATGAAGGCCTTAAATGGCTTTAAAAAGCATTAAATTCAATATCCAGAGTCATTAAAAAATTAAATACACTTGGTAGGGAAAAGTATTATTTTGAATTTATAAACATTTAATAATTTTGATCAGAAGTACAGTGTGATGATTGACAGGTGGAACCCTTTAATTGTCTGTTGTTTATGGCTGATACACGAAGTCACAACACTGAATGCTTGGAATGTAACATGCTGTGAGCATGCTCATGCTGTAGTAAAAGAGTGGAGGGAATATTGGCAAATGTCAGAAAAATGGGAAAATATAAATTCCAGCAGAAGTGATTGGAGGAGGAACTATTCAATCATGTGTGTATATAAAAGTGTATCTGCAGTTGGACATGGGCATTAAATGTGTTTAAAGGGGCATTAAAAAGTATCAAATTAGATTTGCTGATACCTGCAGAAACCCTGATATCTAATCAGTTCATTAGTTTTTACGTCTGATTCGAGTCCTTCCTTCTGATTTGCACACAGGTTTTCCAGACACTCCATGCAACCGGACAGTCATCCATGGTGCGGGACTGGGTCCTGCTGTCCTTGTCCAACTTTACCCAGAGGACACCAGTGGCCATGGCCATGTGGAGCCTCTCCTGTTTCTTCGTCTCTGCGTCCACCTCCCAGTGGATCTCGGCTCTGTATCCTTACATGTCACATATTTAGGCTGTAACAGAGTCAACATAATCCAGTAAATAGGTGCGTTTCCATTACACTGGTCCTGTGACTTTTTGGAGGGAAGGTACTTTTGACTGGGCCACAAGTTGGCCTGGTCCTCTCAGGGGTCGTGTCTCCATTACAGTAATGGCCCTGTAAGAACCACGCGACACCATCATCATATTGTGTCTGTTTCTGTAGTAATGTCACCAACAGAAAGCACCAAAACAAAGCAGCAGCAGAGGAGGAAATCACAACAAGACTGGACACGGACCAAGTTAGGATGTTTGTTGGGTTTGTGCTGTTGCTGTCCACAATAATGGTATCAGAGATTGAAAGAAGAGTTGCTCTCAAAGAAGAATTCGATAGAGATTAAAGAAACAGAGTTGGAAAAGCAAGAAATTATTCGAAAAATTTGTTGCGATCTGCTGATGTCATTTGCAACAACCACTCTGTGCGAGTTAGCCACTAGTACCGCCCAGCTACTCTACCGAGCTGTTCTCGAGCAGGTACTCTGTTGGTTCCTGAAAATGGCCCAGTCAGCGGAGACACGTGCATACTGTGAAGTTCCTGTAAATCGGCCCGGAAGTTCCGATAGTGGAAACATGCCTAATGTCCCTGATTTGATATTGCTTCAAAAGTTATCTCTGTTCTCCTTAACCACCCCGCTCTTTCCCAGACTGCCCCATGTCATCAGTCGAATGGGTTCCAGTGAGGTGGTAGATGTCAATCTGTTCTGCCTGGTGGCTATGGACTTCTACCGACACCAGATTGATGAGGAGCTGGACCGCCGGGCCTTCCAGTCAGTGTTCGAGACCGTGGCTTCACCGGGCAGCCCCTATTACCAGCTGCTGGGCTGTCTGCAGTCAATCCACCAAGACACATCACTCTGAGGACTAGGGAGGGACACAGAGGCCCAGAGGGAGGCTGAGGGGGGAGGGGGTGAAAAAATGGCAAGAAAAGTGGATTAGAGGGTGAAATGTGGCAGAGTGGGAAATGAGACTTCCACATTCACTTGACTCTTAAACCGAGATGGAGGAAAGAACAGAATGTGTATTTAATCTACTGTAGCCTTGTCTCTTTCACTCCTTTTCACTGACCTGGAATGAGTAAAACTACTGAAGTGTCAAATGAGTTGGTGTAATAGACTTTAAAACAGAGGGAGATTTCAGTCAGACGGTTTCAGGGTCAATGTTAAATGTAAAAGGACTACCCCTGAATAGAGAGACACTGACCCCTCCCCTCCACAGACCATTCCACGAGACGAGCAACAGCACCTTGAACACTTCTCCTACCCAGCACCTTGATGAAACGCATAAAGAACCTTAATCAAACACAAAATTGGATTTGTTTATTTTCCTGTGCGGACTTGCTTGAGTATTGTGATGTCAGTAAAGTAAAATAGAAAAAAAAAAAAGCAAATGCAAAAGTATTAACTATATTTAAAGTTTCAATGCATCTATTTTTCAGTGCGTTTTTGTTGAGTGATTTAAAGTGGTTAAGAATCTGACACAGAAGATATAGGGTCAGAAACACCTGCTTAATGTTGGCAGTAATTAATCTTTGAAGACTTTTTTTTAATATTTATGTTACTAGTGGTCATTCTCAGACACAAATGCATGTTTGGTAAATATTTTATGGGCAAGAATGATCACTAATAGCCATAGTCTTTTTTTTTTTTTTTTTTTTACACCCAAGAAAAGCAGTGGGACGTAGATTGAGGTGACTTGTTGGCACCCATTGCAATCCCTGTCTCAGATGTAGACCAGAGAAGCGTGTTTTACAGGAATTCTTTGGGAGAACCCTCGCAAACATCTCCCGTTTCTAAAATTCTACTCATTTAACAGTTTAGGACCCCCTATAATGACACTGCAATGGAAAAACACCTGAACTGCAGTAATGTTTTAAATCAGTAGCAGGGAAAGCTGCATTTATTCTTGATTTGATGTTTTTTTTTTTTTAAATCTTCTCTGCTCCCATGAAACCTCAGTGATTTCTGTACTTAGTGTTGTTTCTTTTTTTTTTATTCTCAGGATGTAAAATGTGGCTTGTCTGAGATAATTTAGTCATCTCTAAATTGAGTATAGTGTAATATAATTGTAAAGAAAAATATGAAAGCCATGGTGCATGATGATGATATAAAGATGAGTGTTTTACTGAAGACTACAGCGGTCTGGGACTGAGCCGGGCCTGGTCACTCTGTACATACACTTGCCTTAGATAAAGATTGAATATATGTATGTCCTGTACACTGAAAGCTTGAACGCATGCTTAGCATTACTGCTATTCTTTTGCATAGTCCTTAATACTGTATTTCCATGGGTACGGTTGCCATGACTGTGATGCAACACAATCCAAGGGAGCCTTGTAACCTTAGCGACCAACAGCAGCTTTGACAAATCAACAGATGAGGAAGTGTAGCGTAGGGATGCCACGTGACATCAGGAGTCTTCTGTTCTTGTTGAGCTTTAAATATTTTGACTTTGTTAATATTAGTAAATACTCCATTGTTCATTGTCTGTGTGCAGAATATTAAACACACCTAGCACTTGAAGTTCTTCTCATGTTGGTGTTAGATGCTTTCTTAATATGCAACGTCTGGCATAAAAAAACACAGCGGGCTATTTGTATGCAATGTTACCAACTTTAAAGACAAAAGGTTTCAATTGTGTTAAAATAATGAATTTCCACAACACATTGGCAGCTGCCTGGCAGGCTGCAGTGGTTACTGATATTCCACAGAGTCTACGCTGAAGCAGATTAACTGTGCTTCAATGAGTCTTGTATTTTCAGTTGGAGGATCACCAGCCTCTGAAGAGAAATGAATGACAGAACATTTACTTTTGGTTCAAAAACATGAAGCAAATGCTTTTTATACTCTATTATTTTCAGACGGGGGCAGAAGGACCTGGGGACCCCTGTGGGGGAGTAATAAGATTACTTCAATCTTTTGTGGTTTTGGAAGGTAGTATAGAGGTCATGGACAATGGTTTCAGGTTTGATTTATCATGCTGTAAGGATTTATTTCACCCTCCATTGGATGGACACTAGATGCAGCAGTATGCTATTTAGTCACTGTTTTTGGTCTAATGAAAAGATTATAAAAAATTATTTTCCTCCCAGGTTCTTTACATCTCATAATACCAGCTGTGTTTGCATTTCGCATGACAAATGCTTCAAAATGATGCTCCTTTTGCCCTTTATAGAAACATCAGCAGTCTGATGGCTATGTGCCGTAATTTTGAGCTTTCTGGTGATCCTGTTTGTCTGGAGGCTGTAAAAGAAGCACAGCAAGAGAGTAATTTGGTCGTCTAAATTCTCTTTTTTCATCTCTATCCCCAACAGTACCCTGAAGCCTCCTTCACATCTTTTTGTTACAGTTGCGTGTAAAAGAATATGAATGAAAGAGTATTTCATTTAAATGTAAGATTTTGCAGAGGTTAATCACTGCATATGGTCTGTTGTAGAGATGAATAAATTATTTAAAGATGTTATTTTGTGTAATACTTTGATTAAAGTACATGAGCATATTCATATCACTAAATGGTTACAAGAGGATGTTAATAGACAGCGCTGTTTAGCTTCAGATCACTGTACCTGTGCTTTGGCATGAAGACATTCTGATTTTGTACAATTCCCTTTTCTCAACAAGGCTGTAATTCCCTTTTAGTGGCTACACAAAACTCTAGGTTTTAGCACCCATTAGGGTGGGTACTTCATGATTAAAAGGCATTAACAGGATTACTGAGCAGATGCCATATGGTTGAGGAGCTAAAATCATGCTGCCACAGGTAGGAAGCTACTGTCTACAGTAGACACTAAATCAAAAGTAAATCAGCAGTTTGTGTATGTGACTTATTCCCTTAGTTTGGAAACGCCAGCTCAGGTTGCTCTAATATGAATGTGCATATTTAGACATGTTAAAATGAGCAATTACAAATTAATCTGGTGCAGAAGGTAAACGACTGAATACCCACCCACTCTTGGGAAAGATGTTTAGACCTTAGAGCATTTTGTTCATCCTGGGTTTTTAGATTAATAGTAGGTGATGGGCCTAATAATTTGATTTAATAATGCATGCCACTTTAAAAAAAAAAAAAAAAAAAAACAGGTCTCAGCTAATGTAGAAACATGAACGGCAGTCCATTCCCACTGTGGATATAAACAGCTGATTCTAAGACAAAACGAAGTATTCATTGAGTCCATTATATTCCATTTCTGTGGTTAGTTCCTCATAAATCTTAAATACACTAGAGATTTTAGAAGTGACAAAATATAGAAGCGACGGCAGTTTTTCTCTTTAGGCAAGGTTATTTATATCGCACTATTCATACACTGGGTAACTCAAAGTGCTTTACAAAGGCATAAAAAAAGCAAAACACTGAAATTACATTAAAATTTAAAGAAAGAAAAAACAGATGAAATGGAATTTTAAAATGCATTCACAGAATAAAAGAAGCACAATTATGTTAAAATTACAATTAATATAAAAATCAAAATAGAGCAAGACATTAACCCTTTCATGCATAGTGGTCACTACAGTGGACCGTTATTCTACAGCTGTTCTCTTGTATATTCATGGATTTTGTTCTTTGTTGGTTTAGTTCCATATCAGCCAACACAGTGGACGCTTGTGCACCATTCCATATGACTTTCATACCATTACTGTAACTTTGCTGTTCTAGATGAACCTGATTTGCTGTAACATGTTAGTGTAAGTCAATTGCTAGTTGTTATTAGAATGTAATTAACAGTTTTCTTAAACAAAAAGGCTTTTTTGCATATTATCTCCATGAAGTGAGTAATAACTAGTATTAGAGTATGCTAAAATATGAAAAAACACCAGATCAGCTGCATTAAAAATGCATTTATTTCATAGTTTTCTTTCTGATAGTGTTCTAAATATATGTATATTTGCTTCAGAAATTAAATGCATGGTATCCAGCTGAGTGGGCATATTTGTAACTCCATTTAAAAAAAAAAAAAAAAAAAAAGTTCATTAAAAACATTTCAGTCATTGTTTTTTTTTCATGCATAAAGAGAAAAAATATCTTGAATAGGTTTTCATAATTCATGTATTAAAGGGTTCAAATTTTTAAAAGTGTATTTAAAAGACGAGATTTAAATGTGCACATGAAAAGAGGAAGGGTTTTAAGTTTGACTTCATGTTCACATTTGGGGCTGGTTTCAGTTCAGTTGGGAGCTTCAGACTTACATGCACGTCCCTCTGACACATATTACGGATAACTTTGTCTTTATTCAGTGAGCGTCAGCATGTATTTTCTTGCATTATCCGTGCATTTAGACCTTTCCCCCCCTTGGTACACCCCCCCTCTGCTGCCCTCTCTAAACACACCTCCCTCCCTCTCCTCCAGTCGGCCTCCTCTTAAGGCTACTTCGCCAGATGGTGCAGCCTTTTCTTTTGTTTACCCATTGCCTCTGAGTTTACCTTACTAACCTTAGAAACAAAACTATGGAAACCGCCCGAGCGACATCACCGCCGGATGCTGACAAGTAAGTCACTTTAAAATGTCGCCGGATATTCCCGCTAGACTAAACATCTTCGTCGGAACATGGAAAAAAAGACCTGCATCCACCTTTTACTTAGCAATCCCTGCTTTACAACTCAGGCGCATTCTTGCCAGCTGTTCTGTCTGACTGTCCGTCTTTTCTTCCCGTTACGTGCTGTTAAAAGACTTTTCGTCATATGCGATCTGCTCCCAGTAATACTACTATTTGTATTAAAAATGCTAACTGCACACGGTCACTGTTACGATGCTGAGTTTTGACACCTGTGGAATACGCGACTGATCATACTTTTTATTTGTGATTTCTCAAGCTAACTTTTGCCAATTTATCCACATAACTGTTCACAGTCTGACCGACAACTCTGTACACCAATGACAGGAGATAAAAAGTTTGTGTACACTTTAGTTGCCGTAGTTACAGACCGCACTGCAAAGATTTGGAAATCGGGGGGCGGGACTAAAGTTGTAGCAAGTATGGTTGCACTTTTCGACAGCAAGCCATGTCAAGAAAAACTTCTAAAACTGGCAAAAAGTAAGCAAATAAGTGGCGAACTATCCATTTTGAGGTGACAAATGCATGGCTGATTCAGAACGACCAGTACCAAACCACTGGTAACTTTGTTTACCGTTTACAGCTAAGTTGCTAACGGTAGCCACTACATGTATTTACAACAGCTAGACTTAGCTAACTTTACTCATCTTTATTTTAGTAACTGTGATGGCCTGAATTGAAAACGGGTTTTCCGAGCGAACGAAGATTAACAGCAAAGGCAAAACGCGCCATAAAACAGACTATCACCTCCTAACGCGATTATTGTAGGTCGGGTTCGTTTAATTTTACCTGAATGACACCGATGAGCGCCGGTGGGTTTGAAGGCTTCCCCCAGAAGGACACACCTGAGCAGGTGTGGCCGCACGTGTAGTCTCCTCCCCTTAATACGCCTCATTATCTTTCCATTTTCTCATCAACCTGGCCATCCTACTTTCATTTTATACAAGTGAAGTTTTCTGTGCAATGTGGCAGTATAATAACACAGTGTTCCTTATCTGTAAATTCTAATATCAATGAAAGCTGTGTAATTAGTTGCTGTATCAGTAGTTATAGAGGCAAAGACTCATTAATGCCTGTTTTGTTGTGCTGTGTTGCAGGTAATTCGGCTTGTCAACTTGGAGAGAGTGACACCAGGATGGGAGTGCTAGCATGGCTGTGCAAGAACTGAGGCCAAACTTTCATCCCTCTGCTGCATTTTGAACTGCTCCTCATTTTTTCATAGCAGCCCGAGAGCAGAGCTGTTCAACATAAAGAGCAGCGTTTGGAAATGACCTGTGTTTCTGCTCAGCCATAGGAGGAGTGATGACTCACTGAAGCTGAATTGGTGGACAAAAGAAACTTACCTGGCACAATGTTTAAGCAAATGGATGCATCATCCAAGAGACGGCCCTATGTTGGAAGCGGGCTCAACCTTCCCCATCCCCCCCCTTCCTCTTCCAACCAGCAAGGCCGTATCCGGGCAGTGGAGGTGGCAAGAGGGAGAACAGGGTACGGCTTTACTTTGTCAGGTCAAAGTCCATGTGTCCTTAGCTGCATTCTGAAAGGGAGTCCTGCTGACTATATGGGGTTACGTTCAGGAGACTACATCCTGTCTGTCAATGACATCAATGTCTCTAAGGCTTCACATGAAGATGTAGTTAAATTAATTGGACGTTGTTCTGGCGTTTTGAAACTGGTCATTGCAGAGGGAGAGCGCCACAGAAGACACCATCATCACCAGCGCAACACCAGCACTCGTCACCATAGCAGCAACACCATGGCAGCATCTTTTCTGGACTCATGCTCTAGTGATGATGAGCTGGATGTTTTTTACGATAACGGTGTTAATAACAATAATAACAGTAGGTCAGGAGCTCGTGGAGGGTGGTACAAACCCAAATTGGATTCTAAGCAGCTGGGCATAAACAGAGCAGAGAAGGTTGTGGCTGAGCTGCAATCTGGAGGAATTTTTAACATGATTTTTGAGAACTCCAGCCACTCCTCTAGCAGCTCTGACAAGGACAGGCCTGTGGTCACATCCACATCCAAGCCACGTCCGCTTTCTGATCCAGAATTTCCCCCTTATCGGAACTCCTCACATTCCCAGAGCAACCCCAACTTACTGTCTGAGGAGGAGATGGCTCAAGTTCTAAATGATGATTCAGTTTTTCTCGACTCAGACTTCCGACATCTACACCTTCATCACCATGATGAACATGAGGGGGATGTAGGAGATGGCGCTGACTTGGGCCTAGAGCCCAGTGAAGGCATCCTCAATGTGGGGATGATTGTTGGCTATCTGGGCTCCATTGAACTGGCATCTACAGGGGCAAGCCTAGAAAATGACAGCTTGCAAGCCATCAGAGGAAGCATGAGGCGCCTTCGAGCAGAGCAAAAGATCCATTCATTGGTCCTGATGAAGGTTTGTTTTAATGAATATTGTAACTTTTGGACCATGTTGTCAATTTAATAAACATCAACAGTGGTTTAATGTAAAAGTAATTTTCCATCAAGTTCAAAAACTGTTGTTGTCATCCACAAAGCTTCTGTGATGTCTTTTCTATGCAGCTGTAACATTCACTTATATCCTTGTAGGTCATGCATGACAGTGTGCATCTGTGCAGTGACAGAGGTCAGGTCTTGGCCACTTATCCAGCAGAAAAACTAGCCTTCAGTGCCTGTTGTCCAGATGACAGACGATTCTTTGGACTGGTCACGATGCAGGCCACAGATGACCATGATGAGCGTCGTTTCAGCCATGGACGAGATGAAGAGAGTAGTTTGAGAACTTCCTGCCATGTGTTCATAGTGGATCCAGACCTGTCTCACCATCAGGTAGGAAAAGTCACACAAATGTTATATATAAACAAAGAAAAGCCGGCATCTTCAAAAAGGAAAGACCACAACTCGAAAATAGGACTGGATGTTATAATTTTTTAAGACCGTCCACATTGATGGGGGGGCGACACTTTCCATTCCACCAAGTTTGGAAAAGCATGACCTCAGTTGAGCAGTTGAGTGCAGAGGATTTCAGGCGTCATGGGGGTCGTCAGGTGTGCACCCCATATAATAAATGTAATCGAAACTATTGTAATTTGGGCAGAAAATTTGATTCATATTTACATGATTCTATAGACTACTGAATATTTAGTCAAGGAGTAACTTAGAATCTGACATAGACTTGAATATCCACTTGACAGTTCTCTGCATCTTGATTGTTGTATAGAAAACAAAAAATGATCTTATTTCACCTCTATCATTCCAATAATACAGAGATATAGCATTGTATATTATGTAGTATACTTTTTTGTTTTTTGTTTTTTTTTACATTTTTTGTTAATGTTTTCATTTATTTAGTCTTTCAGTTTGTTTTCTACAATAGGAGCTGAATAATGGAGGATTAAAGAAGGCATGACATGAAATATGAACTATTGAACATTCTCATATTTTGCAAAACCTCTTCATTTTGATTTAATATAAATATTTCTGTAGCTGTAGTGGGTGGGGACAAGGTTGTTATGTTATTTGTTGTTAAAACTTGTGAAAATAAATGAATAAATAAACCTTGATTAAAAAAAAAATACATAAATGCATACATTTAGTAAATAGATAAATAGATGTTTTTCACGTCTAGTTTTCTGGTCTTCCGTTGTGTTAACTAAAGGTTCCCAGAGTCATGATAAACCTGGAAAAGTCACAAAATTAAAAAGACTCATTAATTGGATAGATTAGAAAAAGTCATGAAATTTAAACTTTAGGGATGTATGCAACTCTGGTTTTGGTGAAATTAGCTACTGTGAGTTTAAAATAAGTCACCTGTGACATTCTACTCAACAGGACGGTTAAGATGAATTGTCAGTATAAAGTATAACCACATAGGTACAAGGCAAAACGAAGAAATAGAAATATATCCCACATATTAAAAGTAAGACTAAAGCTCAAAATATTGGTTAATATACAGTGCGTCACAAAAAAATTGACATAATTTTCACCAAATCATCATCTAATTATTTGTTTAAAACTTGTTTGTTGTTTTTGCTCAAAAAAGTGGAATCATTTTTATTCATTCTATTGAAATGGGCCCCACGCTCACCTGATCTAGCAGCGTGTGATTTCTTTCTGTGGGTTTACATGAAAGGACTAGTCTACATCCTACCACTTCCCACATGTGGAGATGAACTCAAGAGGAGAATCACTGGGGCTCTGGAGAATGTTACAGCGAGTGTGAAAGGAACTTATACTTATACTTATACTTATAGTATTATACTGACCTGATGTGTGCCGCGTCACAAGCAGAGCACACACTGAACATTTGTAATAACTTTGGAACATTATAAAAGTACCATCCCCCAGAATTTTTTGTTTGAAATTTGTAGAGTAAAACATTTTTTGTCCAAAATAAATCCTGTTAAGTACAGTATCATTTCTCCTGACCATGTAGTCACTCCCATATGGACATCTCAAAGGATGAAACACTCTGTATAATATAGGAAAGAGAATATCTTAATCAAAATTCAGAGTTTGTGGGAAATTCTATTACATTACCTCTGGAGCATTATAATTCCATTACTTCTCCAATGGGCTTTTCTTTATCCTCATGCAAAACCACTTTGGAAAACTGTAATTTAAAGCTAATGATTTAGCAATTTTGTTCACAGGGCCTCCCTATAAGAATTGGTTTAAGTAATAATTATACATTTATAATCCTTAGAAAATGTTTTATTTGCTGAATATTTTTTTCTTACCATATCAAATGAATATGAAATTGACAGAGAGTGAAAAGAGTTGCTATTTAATTTTATGCCCATTATAAACTCATGTCCATGCGTACTTAAAAGTTGTGAGAGATCCTGTATTTTTATTATAGGACCTTGAAACATCATGGTCATCTTTGGAAATTTTGTCTGTAAAATTTAATATGAATCCTGTTCACTACAATAATTCTGTCACAGTTGAAATAAAAGGCTGTGAGTTTTTGTCATGAAGACAAATAAGCCTACAGTGCATGTGCAGGTTTTTTATATATTTATTTTTGTGTTGTTTTATTTACTTTTTTCTCTGTGGGTGGAAAGGGTTAATGGTGGTTAATTATGGTTCATTCATAAAAGCTGTTCTGTCTTAGATTAAAACTCAATATATGTTCTCAATATACCTTGTACTGTGTAACACAACTTCCTATTACCTTTTAATTAGAACACCTGGAAACATTGTACATGTCAGATATTGCTGTATGTGTTTGAAAAGTACAATAAAACGATTTATTAAAAAAAAAAAAAAGCCTACAACATGTGTTAACATTGTCTACTCACTACTTTCACTCTTTTTTTTTTTGACAGGTCCATTTAGGCGTCGCCCGGAGGTTTGGCTTTGAGTGCACCCCAGACCCAGACACAGGAGGATGTCTGGAGTTTCCTCCCAGTTCTCAGCCTCTCCTTCAGTTTGTCTCTGTTCTTTACCGAGACATGGGGGACAACATTGAGGGGGTGAGGGCTCGAGCCTTCCATGATCCAGACAACGACGCCCAACAGAACCACAGCACCAGCAGCAACAGCGACAGTGGGATTGGTAACTTTTTACCGGAGGAGAAGAGCAACCGAGTGCTTTTAGTTGACCTTGGAGGTCCTCCCAACCACAACCATGTCCCTGGACTGCGCCACTGGGACAGCCCTCCTTCGTCCCAGCAGGCCTGGAGCCCCACCCTGGGAGCTGCAGCCTCGCACCCACCACCTCCACCTCCGTCTTTGAGGAACGGTCACTATCGTCATGAACCGCACCTGGCTGACCTCCCTCACCCTCTCCCCTTATCTCACCCTGATGTCTCTGGCAGGCACCCTCGAGGAGTCCACCCACACCACTACACTCAGGGGAAACGGGGAGGAACTGTCGGAGGAGGGGAAAAGAGAGGGGGCGGAGGAGGAGCAGCAGCAGCAGGGGGAGGAGGGGCGGAGCCTCAGAGGTGGCTGCCAGTCCATGTGCTGAGAGACTGGCGTCAGCAGCACCACCACGGTCACCTCCAGGGCCTGAGCAGCGATCAGGAGTCGTACGCCGAATCCACCGACGGGTGGTCATCAGCTAACTGCAGCACCCTCCCCCCACCCATGAACAAGATCCCGGCTGACCGCTACCGGGCTCCGCTTGCCCCAGGAGACCACCTGCCGCCACATGGAGGGAGTCAACCACCTCCTCCCTCACATCCCCACTCACACACCCATCGACTAGCTGTTCAGAAGGATGAGTGGGCTAAAAAACTGTTCGGTGCTGGTGACCGGGAGAGGGCTACTACAGAGAGAGGTGAAAGAGAGAAGAAACGAGGGAACAAGGACGGAGAGAAAAAGGTGAGTTCTGGATGAGTATGGTCTAAAAGTCATAAAGATAGATATTTGTATTCGGGACATCTTCTCTTTATAATAATAATATTTAATGTCTTTATTTTATGTCTATTTTCTGTGTTCATTTTTTGTTTACTCCTTTGTTAATTATTTTTGAGT
>JAQQZY010000001.1:40691610-40704950 GCA_030068375.1 Ostorhinchus rueppellii
ATCAGGTGTGTTGGAAGAGGGACACATCTAAAACATGCAGGATTGCGGCCCTCTGGGACCAGGGTTGAGTACCCCTGGTCTACACTATACCAGAAGACCACAGAGTACATTTACAGCATTGTTGGCTGATTCCAGGTGTTTTTCAATGAGGTAGTAAGGCTCAATTTGTGATTGACAGCTTTAATTTTGGATTGCTGTTAACTTTCCATCAGAAATAATTCCGCTGCTCTACTTGATGGTTCAAGACAGAAGCAACATGGCACTACTCCCACAACCACACACACAATAATAACTTGGCTTCAGTTTTTTCTGTGTGGAATGAAACTGTATCAGATCATCTACCTTTATAATGAGTCAATTGATTTGCACTTAAAGGAGAGAACTGCAGAAAGAATGTGTGCATTTTGAAATTCTGGCTTCTAGGGTTGCATGATTTTGGCCAAAAATAAAATCCGTGAGCAGCCTGCAATGCAAGGCACTGCTCTCTTCCTCATATCTGTGATGGTATCACGTGATGGGCCCACAGAAGTGATACCTACATAAGTCAGTGACAGGCATCAGTCATGCATGCGTGGACCATGTGAGACGAATGATCGCCATGCGGTTATACTTGAATTGGGGCTCTGTGCATGAAACCAAGTCTTACATTGGTGTCAATACCACGAACTCATCACAGATTTAACATCCGTGGTCATCACACAGTCTTCTGTGAAAGACCTCTCTCACAGTCAGGAGGAGGACCCTACGGTAGTCCGCAGGTGTACAGGCCAGAGGCACGAGAGAGATGAAGTCAGTTTGATGAATTCCCTTTTTTAAAAATCATCCAAATTTAAAAATCTGATTTTGATTTAAAGTTGTTTAATAGTGCAGCCCTACGGGCTTTTCTGCCCCTTCCAAATTTCCACTTCCTGCAGCTTTAATGTTCAACTAAAATTCTGTTATTGTGACAGCATTAGACAAATGCATATCATCACGTGTTTAACATCTTTCACTGTTCTCTGAGGTTAACTCACCTCATGAAAAACAAGATTACTTCAGAGCTTTTCCAAAGTTCATTGGTTACTTGTACATGATGCTTTTATTCTGATAAATGACATGCTCTTGTTATAGCTGACGTGACTCCTGTGCTTTGCTGTCTGAGTTTTTGAGTAAGGCGGTGCTTCACCCGATGCCCTCACCCCTGAGCCAAATGGATCATGTGCTGGAGGGTGATGTGTGTAGGTGGAGGGGTGTTGAGGTGACTGACTCCGCTGTATGTCAAGACATGTTGAGGAACTCAGCTTTTTCTGTACACAGCTTTCATTACTGCAGATATCTGTCCACACTGTCAAGTGGAGGATCTTCCTGTTCTTATGTGTCTGCCTGTATTTCTTCCTCTGTCTTCCTTTCACTCTCATCAGTCTTCCTGAGCTGATCATGGCTCAACACTCCTGTTTGACTCCTTTTTTTTTGCCCCCCTTACTGACCCATCTTGAATGTCAGTTTACTCTGTGTACCCCGGACATGCGTGGGGCATACTAAGCAGATGACAGAAGAGCTCCCAGCGCTGATTTTACATGTGGGTGTGTGTGTTCTTTGATTGCCTGGGTCTCCCTCTGCAGCCTTGCCTTCGCATTCGTCTAGTGTGTGTATGCCTGCCGTGTCCCTCAGACCACGGCAGTGTGGGTGGAATAGAAATTATACAAGGGTGGGTGGAAAAGCAGAGAAAGAGGAGCGGCAGGGGGGAGCAGAAAGAGAGAGATAGAGAGACAGAGAGGGGCAGGGCGAGGGAGATGATGCAGAGGGAGGAGAGGGGGGGGTGAGAGTAAGAGAGAGAGAGTAATAGAGAGAAGGGGAATCTAGCGACAGTGACATTCTGTAGCGATTTGGACATTTGAAAGCCAGCAAGGTCTTTGCTGCTACATTTTTCCTCTGACACGCTGACACACACACACATTCAACAGCTGATGAAAATGTGTACTGAGCAGAGCTTTTATGAGCAGTGTTGAGGATTACTTGTCTTTCTTCATTCATGGAGCAGCAAACTTTGAGCGTGGATTCTGAAACAGCCACTGAACCAGTGAGTAATCAGCTCTGTGCACATGTGCATGTGTATGCTTCTGTGTGTTTGTACTCCTTGTATTTGATACATCCTCATGCTATTTAATACTCTCTTACACTTATAGCACGCTGGATATATTGTACACATATTGTCACAAATGTTTTAGATGAGTGTTCCTTGATTAGATCCTGTAGGTTTGATACAGATTGCAAGTGGATTCTTTTGTCAGCTCGCATTCAAAGTGGTACCAAACTGTTGCTACAGACATAATGTTCTTACTAAATACCAAGTAGGATTCAGAGAAACTAGATATGTCTCTGCTTTTTAATGCTGCTGTGGTCCAATCGAACAACTCCTGTCATCTATCTGGCATTTAATTTGGTAAAGTCAGTAGAATGCCTTGAAACTTTAGTTGCAGGGCCTGTTGCTGGAATGACAGGTCATGTGACTGATAAATGGCCAATCACTGCACTCCTTCTGGCTCTGTCAAGTTAAATGGGAAACCTGTTGACATATTTTAGCTGATGCTCTGTTCACTGCTTTTGAAGAAGAAAATAAAGGGTGAGGCTCAATGTTTTGATTTCCTGACATGTTAAAATATTACCTTGCTAATTTGCATTTCTAAATATACTGATAAAAATAATGAATATATTTTGCAATCATGAATCAGTCCATGATTAAAAATGCGCAGTGAGGTTGTAGTGTGTTTGCATGCGTGTGCGTGTGGACAATTTTTGCAAAGCGGTTTTGACACTCTAGTGAAAAGCAGCCCAGGACATTATTTTTGCTCAGCACAGCAGTGAGAAAAGAACAGCCCGAAAGCCCTCTGACCCAGCGCACACACATAACCAGAGTAATAAAACTCATTCACATCATTAAAGTAAATACATATACACACAGATGCCCAAAGATACCCGACTGCCCAAACATTTCATCTTGTGAAAATGCGTGTGTGAGTGCGTGTGTGTTTTCCTCGTGATATCCCCTGAGAGAGTGTGTCAGGAAAGGAAAATCAGATGATGAGGTAGCATCAACGCCGCTCCTGTACGCAGGAGGCCAGGAGTCACTTCATACGAAGCTCAGATTTCAAATAAACACAAGTGCCTCTTTTTATTTTCGAGAGCCAGATGGTACAGTTCACCACATCAGCACAGTCGAACCGTGTCATGTGATAAGTCAGATGCAGATTCGCTCTGAATTGCAATGAGTCTAGACAAAATTTAAGAAACTGCTTCCCACTTTTTTTAGCTTTAATCAAAGCAAATATCCTCTCACATCAGGCAGTCATTAATGTTTGCTTTTGCAATTTCCCTGTGTTTTAGCAACAGTCATCATGACTGCCAATGAGTTTTTATAGTTGTGAGTGATGTGCCAGCTTTTAAGCAAGCAGCTACTCTACAAATGTCCTGCTTAATGGAGATGTGACAGGTTTATAAATTGAGTTTCATATAGTTCATAGATTTTAATGAAAAGCAAAGCAACTTAAAAAGCAGACCAGTAACTCTGATCATTACAACACTGCAAAAAACACAAACCCTAACGGTCATTTTGCACAGCAAATACAGAACAGCTATGTGTTTGTTTTGTCACTACTGAGGCTTGTTTAAGCTAGTCTCCTGTCTCTACCTGTTGATGCTGGAGTGCCTGATCTCTATGACAGCAGTAGAGGGCAGTATTGAGTTTCTTTTTTTTCATTTTGGGATATAGATGCAGATGAGAAAGGCAGAAGGAAAAAAAAAAGAGATGATCATTTTTGTTGACAGCAGAACTCTGGATGTATTTTTGATGCGATTGTTTAAAAGTATCATATAATACAAGTCTTTGATTTTCATTCAGATGTGGAGGACCAGGAAAGTTCTCATGCAGGAGTCATGTTTAACAATAAAGTTAGGAATTGATATTTTGGAAGTTTTATATCCTGTAAGACAGCTGCTTTTTTTTCTGGTTGTGTGGTCAGTATCATATATCAATATCTGTTTGTCAGATTTATTACATTTGTGATGTGAAGAAATACCCCAATTTCCAGTAGTGAGTTAACTGGTGCAGCCAAAACAACATTTTTGTCTGGACATTGCATAGAAGGATATAATGTAAACTGCATATGATAATTCAAGCTGTGTCTGTTTGTGTAGTAAACACCTAAAATAATGCTAGCACATAAATGTACTGAATGTCAGTCTCCGTGGTGTTCCTGTCATCTGATATCTGTTGAAGAGAATTTTTCCCTTTTATGTTGAACTGCCCCAGAAAAGGCCATGAAAAGGCCGTGTACACACACACATACACACACACGCACACAAAAGGAAACCGAGCTACTCAGCCAGACCACAGGAATTAGGTTAGACAAGGATTGAGACATGAGAAATCTTTTCTCCTCTCTACTCTTTTGTTTTCTTCTCCCTTCTTCTCCTCCTTCTTTCATCAGGATGTGGAGTTAGCCAAGGTAAACCTTTTCTAATCCCACTCATCCTGTGTGCAGCTCTGGCTCTCCGATGATATGTATATGTTGCGGACCTGAGCAGAAGTTACTCATAAACCACTTCAAGTTCTTCCTGGCCTGTGAAATGTGTGAAGGAACAGTGAGATGCTTTGAAATCGAGTCCCCGAGAACTGCACAATGTGGCTTTAATGGTGTCTGAGGTGCATTTGATATAATTAACTGAACCAAGCAAACTGGGACATTTTGGAAATTAGGGCTCCAATGGACAGCCTCTGTAGCACCAGAAGCACTAGTAATTAGTGTGCTGGCAGTCTTGGTGTTTTGTGAGTGGGGTGGGTGGTGGTGATGGTGGTGTTTGGGGGCTGAGTGCTGGAGCCTTCCCTGATGTTGCTATGATACAGGGACATGGAAGGTTAACATTAACTTTAACAACAATATGGCACAGTATTTTGAGCTCCACAGCCTTAAAATGGCGCTTGCGGTGCTGAAAAGAGTGCAGTGAATGTGTTTTGTTTGGGGCTACCAGTCTTCAAAAGGAGATTTTTTTTTATTTTTTAATTTGAAATAAATTGAGAAAAATTCTACTGAACACATGCCCTTGAGTAACAGCCTCACGTCACTCTCAGTATTTACCTGTTTCCAGATTTTTTTGGGTGTAGCTAAGCTCTTTGATGTGTTTGAGTGCCACATTCTGCGGTCTAATAAATACTTTTTTACCTAAACACAAGAAATGACTGTGGTGTGGAAGGAAAGCAATACACACTTAAAATCAGAAAAGGCTCATTGTGTGATATTTAGTGACATCCAGCAGTGGAGTTGCACATTTCAGTAAACCTGTCATTCTCAACTAGGGTAGTCACAAAAAATATCAAGCCTCTCTGTCTGTTTTCACCATTCTGGGCTTTGTAGTTACAGGAATATTAAGTTGGATCCACACTCAGCTGTAGGTAACAGTAATGTGCCTTAATGTTAGAATCCACCAGCCATTAAACAGAATAAAGATGACGATGAAGTCCGTTCTGAGCCACTGTAGAAACATGGCAGACCCTTTATTGGCGACCTGCTTCCTCTGTAGATATAATGAAAATGTAATTATAGATGTAAAACTCCTTTTCTGCAAATGGATCTAAAACTTATGTTATACACTGGACCTTGTAAAGCTACAGGAGGTGGGAAAAAAAAAATCACTGAAATCTTAAAATACACACCTTATGTTTGCTGCTCTCTCTGTAGACAGAAGGTACCACATTTATGTTTCATGACATTCCAGAAAAGTAAAGCCAGAGTACTGCAGTTATGGGAGATGTTATGATGCTCCTGAGTTGAGCCACAGAGTAGCACAGTAGAATCATGTGCGGCAAAATCTCCACAATGATAAAAAAAATAAATAAATAAATAAAGCACATATTTAACCTTTTAGCCGTCTGAAATCACCTCTGAGCATCAAAACTTCCAGAATTTTTTACAACCTCAAAACACATTCAAGATAAGTCTCATTTGATTTTATTGCATGTTTGATCTGATTGGATGTTTTCATTTTATTGGATGTCTTATTTATTTCTATTCGTCCTTCTTTTTTGGCGCTGAAGAGGGTAAGCTCTACCCAGTTTATTTGTATAGCCAATGGACAATGACATTGATTCTACTGTATTGTATTGTATTGTATTCTGTTCTCTTTCTTAGATCAGCTGAATTATGATATACATGATTTGATGAAAAAGTCATATTTCAGTTATTGACGTAGTTTTCAAGTTACTGATCATTCTGAAATGTGCATTTTGGCAAGTCAAACATAGAAAATACATAAACTTCACAAAACAATGCAGTGACATTTATTTTTTTTGGGATGTTTTACACACGATATATATATTACACACACAGACTGATCTCACCATTGTGATTCAATTCATTTGTGCAGCTCTACTTTTTCAGCTTCAAATTGACTGTGCAGGCAGTGTAATGATGTACTGATTAGCTTTTCCAGCGAAGGCGCTGTGTTCAGTTTGGACTGGAGTCTTTCTGTGTTGAGTCTGGCTGTGTCCCAAACCACTCACTACTCACTATATAGAGCACTATATAGGGACCACGCCATTTTGTAGTGGTGTCCGAATCCTTAGTGAGCATTGATGTTCACTATAGTGCACTTAATGTATCCCACAATTCACCGCGAAATGTAGTGGACAACCGATGGTCACTAGACGGCCCACTATATCCCATAATGCATTGCGGCTGCGGTGTCAAATCGCACAACAACATGGCACGTTTGAATTGTGCGACAGTAATGACGTAATCAACTGTGCGGCGAAGTAGTGTCCGAAACCGTTTTCCATTTTGATTGATGAGTTCACTATATAGTCCATTACATAGAATTCCCTCTGTAGTAAATAGGGAGTAGTGAATGAGTGAGTGATTTCGGACATAGACCGCCCAGGTTTCCTCCAGGTCCTCATATGTTCCCCACCATTAAAAACAGGGTAATATACAGGTTCATTCTCCTCAGTTCCACTGACCAAAGTGCTGATGAAGATCTGGATGTGGTTCTTGAGTCCCTTCAATGGCAGCACATTGCTCCTACTGTGCGCTAACTGCTAATGCTAATGCATTATGTGTGCATTAGAATGGGGGAAAATTTCAGAACAGACTGAATTTCCCAACAGGGACAAAAGAGAAAAAAAGCAAAATTTAACCTTTTAACCTTTAGCCTTTAAGGTGTCACAAACACAATACAGTCACACTTACACTCACTACCAGCCCAGCCCCACTCAAACTTAAACAAATACACACAGATTTTACACTCATTTACTGTACGTGCTCTCCTACCACTGAATTATTAAGTCATCACAGTCAAACACAGTAGCATCAAAGACGCAGGTAATTGTGTGTGAAAGAAGGTGGAAGAGAAAGTCTCTTTTTTTTTGCTGAAACAGGAAATTAGGGGGAGCTAGGTGTAGGCTCAAGACCATGTGCACAAATTAAATTGCAGTCTTTGTATGCCAGTGAGTGTGAGGGTTAGTTAAAAGTAGGTTATTCCGTCCAGTAAAGTGGCCTTTTTCTTCACTTCAAGTTTGAGAGAACCTGCACAAAGAGAAGTGGACATAAAATATGAAACTCTTTTTTTTTTATTTTTTTTTTATCTCTGCCTCTTTTATCCATCTGTTCACGTAGTACACAAAACAAGAAACAATTTAATCCTCAAATGACTTTAAACTCACAAACTCAGATCAGTGGAATTGGATCAAAGTTGGCTGTGTGTGATTTGAACAGGGAGAAGTTAGGAGGGCTGGAAGAGGGGAGGACTGTGCTGCATTTTGATTGGCAGGCTGACTGGCTTTGTTCCCTCCCCTTCTCGGTAGTACTTCTGCCTGATGGGGGCGTGTCACTATGGAAACGGAGCTGTGTGTATGTGTCTTCAGGAGAATGGAACTTCGCCGTCAGTCTGTCAGACCTGCGTGTGGAGGAGAGACTGTGTGTGTGTAAGAGAGAGAGACAAACGAGTGTGGTATAGAATGTAGCAGGAGGTAAATAACATGTTAGCAGTAGTTCTTCCAGCTTAAGCAGAGAGCTGAAGCTCAGTTGAAGGCAGGTATGTGTGTGTGTGACAGATGTGCTGAGGCATGGATCTATCCAAGACAGTTGTCTCCATGAGTCTGCTCCACTTGTAGTTTATAAAGAAGCTGTGTCAGTGTCAGCACGTGTTTGTGTGTGGTTGTGTGAATACTTATGTGCTGTGTGTGTTGGATATGTAGAGGGAAGAATCAGTAGGTTTCCTCCTCTGTGAGAGGAGAGCAGGATGAGCCTGAGGAAGAGGCTCTCCTTCAAGCGGGTCTGGAACTTCAATACAGTGAGTAGTAATCGCACACATTTACATTGCTTTATCACAAAGGGTAATGTATTTGGAGTGTCAAGATGTGTATGAAAGGAAAGATTTGGCTGTTTCATCACTTTTTCATCTACTCAGATATTTACAGTCACAGAAAAAAAGTATTAGACCACCCTTTGTTTTCTTCAGTTTCTTGTTTCTTTTAATGCCTGCTACAACTAATGGTTCATTTGTATGGACAAATATAATGCTAACAACAAATATAATTCATAAGATTTTAATTTCAGAGCTGATATCTATCCATTTTCCATGTTTTTTTTATAATATCCAAAATCACTTGAGTTCTTTCATCAATATCTATGGTATTATACTGACAAAAACAGTGCATGTTTTCTTTTTTTGTCTTTTTTAATCAAATGTAGTCACAAGTACTTGATTACATAACCACTGTTTTTGATGGTTTAATAATTTTTTCTGCAACTGTATATACTGTACAGAGAAGTCAAGGGAACTATTAGTGAATTTAGACGTTCAAACATCCACTCATTTATAAAGCAAAAGAGGGTTTAATAGGAAAGCAATGTCTGGGTGTTAGGCAGCTACAAATGGAAAAGTCTAGCATCCATAACAAAAATTCAGCAGCACTTTTTCCTCATTGGCAGGCTTTTGAACGCTGTCCCCAAGCTTGAGCTTACTCTGAAAGGGAAGGGAAAGAGAATGGCATTTAGTGGTGCCTTCTGGACATATGGCTGTTATTCTGGTCACTTCAAGTCAAAGGAGACAAGGACAGATGGAAGAAAGAAAATTACACAGAGAGACCGAGAAATTCATAACCTTTGCTTCCTACAAGCAGGAAAACACAAGGGTGTCGAGGTGGTGTAGACAGAAGGATGAAATGAAAGACAAAAGGAAACGGTGCTATGGGGAAAGAAGCAAGAGAGTTTTTATCAGTGATGGATTGTTTGGTGACGTGAATGAGATGTGTGTCTAAAGGTGTCTCCCTTAGACACACGTCTCAGAAGAATTAATATCTCCAGGGTATTTCCTGCTTTGTGAAGTAAGTTTTGGGTGGAGACAGAGTGAGACAGGGACAGAGATTGAGCCAGAGTCAGTATTCTGAAAGGAAAGTGAGGAGAAAACTATAGTTTGACAACAGAAACACTAGTAGACCTGACTCTCTCTGTTCTTGTGAAATTCTCTTAATTTCGCATGTTGACTGGCAGCTGTGTGAGTGCATGTGCCAGTGTTCAGACAGACCTATTCAATCAGATTGTATTTTGTTTCTGTCTGTTCCCTCTTCAGTCTGTGCGATGGTGATGCATTTAGGGCGAGGAGCCAAGTAAAACAGACATTTATCAGCAGCACAGCCTCTGAGTCACATCTCCTGTGTGGCTCCATTGTAGGGAAACAAACATTATCTGCATTCCTTTGCTACGTACTGAGTGGATATTGATTTCTGAATCCATCACAGGGATTTAGACGTTATCCTTGAGTTCCAGAGATGCTCACACAGGAATGTGGCTTTGGAATAAGTAATTAGGGGTTTGACATTTTTGTGCACTAGCTGTTGAGATGGCGCCAGTTGTCATATGTTATTTATCGATTTGGTCAAGTACGTTCTATAAAATCTGTAACACTTTGAATTAAGCATATACCTTTTATTAACATACATTTTAGTGAAATATTTGCTCTTTATTAGTCAGTTTATAGCCCATGTTAATACTTTTACCTGTGTCTGCATTATAGAACTGCTAGGTAGTTCAGAGTTTTCCTTCAGTAACCTCCTAATAAGTGACTTTATATTGTACATACATACTAAAGTAAATACACTTTTGGTCCATACTGTGCAAAGCATGTTAAGCTCTTAAGGCATGTATAACACCTTCCTTACTAAAAGTAGGCATTAGGAAAATACAGAGGGAAAAATATGGAAAATATTCATGCAAAATAAGACATTAATGCTAACTAATAGAGATGTTACTAAGTAATAAAGAGATGCTATATGCATGTGTCAAAATATGCAACTAGGTAATGGTAGGTGTTCTTTAATATAGGTGAATATCAGGCTTGATTAAATTTAGGATTTGTGCAGCCTGTCCTTCTCCTTCTACTTTTGTTTATACCTGCATGGCCTCATTTGACTCACTTTGGGATTTTTAGAACCTAATCAGCTTGTTCGCCTCATCCTACCCTCTCACAGTTAAGCTTCGCTAAAGCTACAGCAGGTCCTGGCAGGGGAACTCTGGCCTCCTCAATGGCAGCCACTATTCACCTCATATTCAAAAGTAAACATACAGGCACACATACACTGAGCCGCTTGGCTTCCGCCTCAGCTGGAATTGCGTGTGTGTGTGTTTGCAGTTGGCAAATCTGTGTTGTGAATTCTTAGTCACCTTTTAAGGACAGCGTGTTTGTGCCAGTAATTCCGTTTTGGGCGTGGTCTCCTGTAGTAATGAAAAGGTTTACAGACAGGTAAATAGACATGTGACATGTGTTCACTGTTCCTCTGTTTCAGCATGTTCAGCCTTCTTTCATGCACTCACTCATACATAAAAGGAGAATCTCATTCCTTACCAAAGGTGGCAGTTAGAGCTCCGATGATGGAGCCAGGAATAGGTTCCTGTGGTACAAACAGTGTTGTCTTTGTAAGAGTGTGTGCCCTATCCCTGACAGTTTTTCCCACAGATAGACATTTTTTATTTGCCCTGTTGAGTGTTACTGGCTGCTCTGTGTCTCATCCTTTAAAACAGAATGTATTTTTCCAAGAATCAACATCCAGTCCATCTTAGGTGTCATACATGCGTGGAAAGTTGAGATGATTCAAGGAGACATTTATGACTTTTAAACTCTTAATATTATGATAACCAGGGGAACACATGACTGTAAATTGTACTTGTGTTTAGCCATATTTTGAATCTGGCATCCAGGCTTCATAACAAATGATGTAAGGCTGCCTGTTCCCTGTAGTCACAGCTAATAAAGCTCTTGAGACCTCCCCACACAGTGTGACATGCCCCTCCCTGCTGACACATATACATGACCTAACATTAACAGGCACAGCATGTGCCTAGTTATATTTTATACTGAGAGAGCCAGAAGTAGGAGGTAAACAAACATGTTGGTTTTAGCTATTTGATCATATCAACGATACAGCTAAACAACACCCAGTTTCCACTGAATCCAATAGCAGGTGATTATTACAGTTCCAAGAAAGGGCAAATTGTAAGTCATGTTCATTCAGATGAGTGACTAACTAATGAGGGTTTTTATGATTCATCTTATCTTGTAGCAAAGAGGATGTGATAAAAGACTTGTTTTGTGCAACAGTGGTGTGTGGTCATTGTGCAATTCCCCACAAGACTTTTCTTTTATCAGTGTTCAGCAAACAGGATTCTTTAGAAAAACCAGTCGATGTGCTGGTTATGTTCTTCAATGACTACATATGTTTTGTTTTGCTAAATTTTAAAGTGCTAAAGCTTTTACCATCATCCTGTAAGTCACAATCTGACTGCCGATTCTCATCCTCTTAGGACTCAGAACAAGAGAGGTTGTACAAGTCTTGAGTGGTGTGTATCCACCATTTTCAAAAACCATAACTTCTGAACTTTTTACAAAATTTTTTGGACCTTTTCATGCTATTTTGCAGCGATAGGATAGAGTATCAAGAAAAGCAGGGAAGAAATGGGAGATAATATGCAGCAAAGCTGGGGTTTGATGCCCAATTATTCTTTATTGGTGGTTTCTCGCAAATGTGACGATTTGACAGCGTTATATAATATAAAGTAATATCTTTGGGTTTTGGATTGTTGATTGGTCAAGATTTACCCTTTAAAGATGTCACCAAGATGTGGACTTTCCATGTTATACTGGAAACAACAATTTAAGCAAAAATATCTTGTATTCATTTTTTTAAACTTGTTTTTAAGGGGGCATTTTGTCCAGTGTATTAGTTTGTATTTGTTGTTATGAATGTGAAGTGTTATTAAAATCTTCAAACTGTCAAATCTCACTTGATTTGAACGCCAGTAACATGTTGTAATATTCTTTTTTTTGGAGTGGAGGGTATTATGAAGATGCTGTTTGTGCCATCTCTAAAGTTTAATTCACTGGGTATATAAACAGGAATTTAATATAAAGTTACTCGTAACGCCTGCTTAACACTGTGTGAAATGGTAATGAGTTATCTGTGGATGTGAGAAGAACCCATCAGTTTGAATTCACACCACTCATGATTGTCCACATTCTGAGGTTTGGAACTTCTCCCTCTGTAGAAAATAACCATGATCATGACCATCAGTCATGTGCTGTTGAGTCATTTTTATCTGCTTATTTGTGCACTTACTCATTATGTATAAAAACATTAAAGTGCCATTTCTATCTGAAGGAATCAGCAACACAATAACTGCAGGAGATATTGGGGTATGACAAAGCAATAAATTCCTACCTTCAGTGGCACAGAAATGTAAGGATTGAAAGTAATTCAGGCTTTGAGCAGACATATTTTTGGGGAAGGTTCATATATATTGTGTATCACAAATCTCTATTATCAGTTTTTCAGTTGCGTGCATCAAAACTGATCTTTCTTTTGGAGGAGAGGTTTGTAGCGGGAAAGTCTGGAAAACCCCAGTCCTTCCCTGTGGGCTGTTAGGAATGACCAGGATCTGCCAGGAGAGGAGGGGGGAACACTGCTGGAAATCACTGGGAAAGGGTTTAAATGAGGGAGGGAAGCAGAGGAAAGAATGTTTGAAGGAAGAGGTTTGGTGATCAGGGATAGAAGAAGAAAGAGTAGTATGATCAGAAAGGGGGTTAACGGACGAACAAAAGGATGGAAATAGGTTAGAGGGGAGTTAGGAGGGGAGGAAACGGGAGAGGGGACTTGGGGCCCAGAGTAGGGGCCAAACCACAAAACCACACAGTGCGTCTGGAAACGATCACACTGGGGCTTAATGGGGATGGGGGGGGGGTTTCACACACACACACACACACACACACACACACACACACACACACACACACACACACACACACACACACACACA
>JAQQZY010000001.1:40735523-40752530 GCA_030068375.1 Ostorhinchus rueppellii
ATGGACCTTTAGTTGTACCAGGCATTAAAATGAACAAGAAATTGAAGAAAACAAGGGGTGGTCTAATAATTTTTTCCATGACTCTAGATGGAGTTTCTGTCAGTATAGTAGCTGTAAAAAATTAGCAGACCACTCCAAATTTCCAGACAGCTCAGATAAAATATGTCCTAAATGACAATATGCTTATTTGAAATGTAATATTTTCTATGTCATTTTAGAGTTGTTCAAATAATCTTATCACAGCATCAGCCTGTGCAAATATATAAGTGCAAAAGGCTATAATTTCAATGTTCAGCTTGTGTTTGGTGATATGTTGGATTGTGGCACTAAGCAGAGTGGTACTATGACATACATGCAAAGTGAAAGTCACCACATTTTTTTCAAATTGCAGAGCTTATTATTTTTATACAGTTTGTTTCTGTAGATAGTATGTTTGTTTTTGAAAAAAAATACACATTTTGAATTGATCAGTAACCTCTGGATCTTCCTTGACTAATAAGCAAATAGACTCAGATCACAAATCAGAAATCTTGTTATGTAATCAAACACCAGTGGTCTCTTATTCTTTTTTTGTAGTCACCTATTTTTTACAGGGATGAATTAATAATAGATGTTTTTGTGGACACTGTGCACCACTTTTTGACCTGAGTATCTCTACATTTGCACCCTCCACTTTGCAGACAAACAGAAAATAGGTCCCTCAAAAAGCCATGTTCCAGCATCTACAAGCAGAAACCAATCAACAACAGTAAGAAGTCTTCCAATATCATGTTTCCTGTTGTTTTGTCTTGCTCTGGAATGTTCCATAACCCACCGAATGTCTCCTGGTTGATGATGTCACGCTACTAAGTGTCTTTCTCCCTGTCTTCAATCAACCATGTCTGTTTGCACTGAGTTTAAAATGTGATCTGTATGTCTGGCAGTATTCAGGTTGTGTAAACGTTCTCATGTGCACTATTGCTATGGAGCCACAAGCCTTGTCACCCTTCAAAAAGGTTTCTGCTGTTTCACCTTTTGGCCGATTGCATCGTCAGTTCTCTCCCTCTCCCTCTTTCATAAAAACGTTCTCCAGTGGTTTCTGGGTCTCAGAGCCTCTAAATCCTGCACCTCGATAAGAGCAGACTTAGCTGGTGTTGGTACTGTAGCTTGTAGAGTGTTGTTTGGGTTTGCTTGGTAGTATTGGGCTTTTACCTGATGTGGAAATCCACCTGGGTCATTCCATGCCAAATCAAGTTAGCCCCTGCTGTGTCATGCCAAGGACTTGTTGAAAAAAATAGAGAGAGCAAGAGAGTATCATGTAATACGTGAACCAGTGAAAAATAGGACCTTTAACTATCACACACACACACAAATAGTAAACTCTAAAGTCAACAGTACAGATGCCTGCCTATGGAGTAAAAGCCAAACGCTGCATCAAGTGAGAAGTATAAAGAAACTTAACTGTGTTTTGAGGAGCATTTCCAAATAAATATTAACACTTCACAATAAAAAGTGTCAAGAAAATTCAAATAATTCCTCTTGGGTAAATATACAAGTATGGAGCTAAAAAAAACAACAACAACAACAACACACTTCATATATCCAGCAAAATCTGTGGTTGTCAGTTGTTGTTTTTTTTTTACACAGAAACAAGTCATTTATAGATATGATAAATCTATCTGTTGCCTCACAGGTACAGTGTTCCAGGTTGGATGTTTGCATGTCCTTCCAATGTGGTGTGGGTTTCCTACAGGTCCACCACCCTCTCTTCCAATCAGAAACATGTACTATACTAGTCGAGGCTCATCCTCCTGTCAGGGCCCTTCATCAAGGACCTGGTTTAAATGTGGAGCTATAAATAAAATGAGCTAAAAACAAACCAAAAAAATGTACACACACAATTTTCAGATTCAAATTCAGATTCAGACAACTTTATTTATTTACATAGAAACGCACATACACATTTCTATACAATATTGCTACAAGTAGTAGGTGAAAACTAGTGAGGATTAGTTTTGAAAATATAACATTTGCATAACAGTCGTTTGTTTCTCAAATATTATATTTTCAAAACTTACTATTTAATATAATACACATTTTAAGTTATTCTTCAGCTTTCTGTATGCCAAGAATCCATTTCAGTCCAGTCCTGTGAAGAATAAGCCATTCAAGCTCATAATACACATGATAATGTTGACATTTAGCTTTGAGGGACACATTTTAAAAATCCATAACTAAAATAGTATTTAGATTCCAAGGCCCCATGAACTTAAAATAAGTTTCCTTTTTTCAATGAATTTATGGAATGACCCACCTGTAGTAGGCTTTTCCTCTCTTAGTTGATTTAGTGTCAGTGTTTTGTAGAGTAGTCAGTAGTTGGTGTTGTTGCGCTATGTGTTGGTGATTGCACAGTGTTGGACATTCGGTTGTCTGAATGGAACATCCTGCCTTCCAATACGTAGAATTGATCAAAAAATATCATTGATTATTGGCAACATCATCTGTTTAAATACCATTTCTGCCCCCATCACTGAAAGAAAGATGTATCACATCAAGATGTTCTCATTTGATCATTTGTCACCCTCCTTACCACCGGTGGCACCAGCTCCGACATTCCTTCATTATTTGTGCCCATCCTTCCACCATCATGACTCATCAGGGCTCTAATGCCCCGCTCCGCTCTCCTTGTGGCCCCCAGGGGGAGGACAGGTCATCAGGGAAAGCCGGTTCAGCCCATCCCCATGGGGAAAATGGCAAGGCTGGACCCAGCCCTGACACAAGCACCCAGCCTTTCCCCAACCACTCTGTCTCTGTCCATAAGGCTCCGGAGAAAAGAAAGCAGAAAAAGATTAATATAGACGAAGCTGAAGGTAAAGACTGAACAACCTCCCTCTTTTTTGTGATCGCCTTTCCTGTAGCTGTTGCTAACTAACCCTTTGCTTGTCTGCAGTTTTGCAGAAGCAGCACCTAATGCTTTCAGAGCTAGCTAGCTACATGTAGCACAGTCACCTCAACTCACACTGAATGTAGCTTTGACTTGTCTAACTGATTAATACATGTTCCATATTGCAAGTTTTTTGAATCAGTGTTTTATTGATTGTCTCGAAGTTACATTGAAGATTTATTCATGTGAGTGTGTGTGTGTGTATGTGTGCACTCTGTTTTGTTTTGTTTTTTTGTGGTGTGTGTGTGTGTGTGTGTGTGTGTGTGTGTGTGTGTGTGTGTGTGTGTGTGTGTGTGTGTGTGTGTGTCCGCAGAGTTCTTCGACCTCATATCCAAAGCTCAGAGCAACCGAGCAGACGACCAGCGAGGCCTGCTAAACAAAAGCGACCTGCAGCTCCCAGAATTTCTGCGCCTGTCGCCAATGGCAACGAACCAGGCTGTGTCTCCTTCCTACAACCCGGAGCCCAGTTGTTCCACCCCTAATTCCCGTAACCCCAACAACGGCAGCTTCCCTAGCAGCGGTCGCCGGGGCAATAAGGCGAACAGCAATGACAAGGGAGGAGGTGGAACCCACTTGCTCAACGTGAGCCATCAATCCCAGAGCTTGGACTCTGCACTGGGCAGTGAGAGCGGAGGGGCGAGGAAAGCCAGACCACCTCCTCCATTTCCCGGTACCCTCTCTCCAATTCAGCCATCACAGGGCACCCAGCGAGGTCTTCTCCAGGACTCTAACAGGGGGGAATCGGTGCAGATGCTGGAGGAGGACACCCTGTCTGATCTGACTCTAGTAGGAGAGGGGGACATTAACAGCCCCAGCCTCAACTACGTCACTCCCTCAGCCTTACCGTGCAAAGCCAACCCTCGACCCCAACATCAAGCACAGGACGGTAGGCCTAGCTCAGGTACTTCCCCCGTGTAAACTTTTTTCCAAGTGTTCAAGTTTCACCTCTCTCTTCACCTGACTGAGTGGGACCCACTGAAGTCAGTTACAAGCTTCATTTTCAGTTCATTTTCAGACTTTGAGGAGGTCTGAGTCTGAACAGCCCACGATGCATCCAGATCTTCTCCTTTTTCATTCAATGAGTAATAGACCATCTATTTTTCTAAATTACTTTCTGAAGTACTAAAGGAGAATAGAGTAACTACTGTAAGTATGGAGGTGAGACCTTCACCACATGCAACAGAATTGAGAGTGCAAAGCCTCACAGTACATAAAGTATATGTTTGGATGATCTGTGTCTATTGTACGCAGACCGGACCCTTAAAATGAAACAGGTCAGGCACATGAAGAGATGAAGAATGGATGCATTAGGCTTGGTCTGTGTAAGCAGACAGAATTTCCCAGAACTTTCCTGTGTGGTGTGTATCTGTGTGAGCCTTTGAGCAGAATTGCTGCGGATTTTTTTTTCTCCTCTGGACGTGTCAGCTCAAGGTCGAGCTCAGTATGAATTGGTGCCAACCACCACTACCACCACCCCAGTATCCCCACCCAGTGCACAGATCTCACAATGCACTTTAGCCAGTGACAAACAAGACTTCACACATCTTTAGTCCATCTTATTTTTATATTTAAACATAGAGGGTGTCTATTTCATGCTACAAGTGGTTGTGCCACCACAGGTTTGGAAAACAACTCATGGTATCAGTTAATAGTAACTAGCTGCTCCATATTCAGTCATATGGAAGCTACATGAATGCACTTGCAACTGGAACATGTCTTATTTTCCATTTAACCCATTGCTTGCTGACACTGCAGGCCTGACCCCACAAATACTGACATATACCACAGCAGCCGTGAACATAACTTTTTCGACTTGAGCACAGTACATCCTGTGTCTCCACCACTGTTTTCACCTCAGGCGTTTCTCGTGTCACTCATGAAAACAAACTGTAAGTTTGAGTGAACTGAGTGTTCACACACGCTAGCCCACTCTGACACCATTATCAAAGCTTTCTACATCAAGGAAACAAGAATAGTTTTCTTTTTCATCTCTGTTAATATTCTTTGCACTACATCACACAATAGGATCTTTTTTTCCACACTTTAGCAATTCAACAGTGTTTGGAGCTGCAGAGTCTTAGCTGGAGTCAAAACTTTGTAAAAATTTCACTCTAACTCTATCCTGTACTATATTCTCAAGAAGACATTAATTTATCCCACGCACGTCATTTTCATTTTTACTCTATTAAAAAAAAAGTATTAATTTGTACATAGTCAACTTTGTGAAATCGCCATATTGCTGTAGTCATTGTTGAATTGCGTTCAGTTGTGTCTCAGTAGAATTCAGTTCTGCTCTGTTCTGTTCCATTGACTGTACTGTCTGTAAATAGATCAAATAAATTGTTTTAGAGGTTGAACTCTGTCTATGGAACCTCATGTGAGCAGCCTCCTTTCTTTTCTTACAATATCCAATTTGTTCTATTCTCCTCACTTTGTCATGTGTGTACATGTCTCACAATTGACCCTCAGCTGGTTTCCACATGGAGGTATGAAAGAATGAAGTATTTATACGCGTCTTTATACCCTCAATGCAAATGCAAAGCACAGATAATAATCATGGGAATAATCAGATTGGAGTAACTACTTATTTCCTCCGCCAAAGAGGTTATGTTTTTCCCGGTGTTTGTTTCTCTGTCTGTCTGTCTGTCTGTCTGTCTGTCTCTCTGTCTGTCAGCAAGATAACTCAAAAAGTTATGGACGGATTTTCATGAAATTTTCACAGATTTTCAGAAATGGGGTATCCTACACATGATTAGATTTTGGTGGTGATCTGTACATTCAGCACCATCTAGTGGATGAAAGTACAAACACTGCCTTGGCGGAGGTCTGCGCTCTCCAAGTGCTTCTCTAGTTTAATGCTTATTTTATGATAATCTCAAATTATTGTACTCATTCGGTCAAACACTCCTCTTACTTGATATTCCTGTCCCCTGTCTTGCTTCTTCTGTCTTTTATACATATATCCCTTTGTGTGTCTGTGTGTGTTTGTCTGCAGGACAGTGCTTTTGTTTCAGTGTACAAAGGCTTTGGGGGCACTGGGCTATTAGTTATGCATGGGTTCCCCTCTGCTCAACGCCTTGTTAGACAAGCTTTGTGATCGCCAGGCCTTTTTGGTAACCCACAAACAAAACTGGGTCCTGTTTCTTCCTCATCCTTTCACACATACATTCGAGCAAATGCACATGCACCAATATACACAGCTCCACTTCATACTTAATCTGCATCTGCTTGTACTTGCGTGTAAGCACAGATTGTCTTCATCTGTACGCATTGCATCTTGTTTTGTGACTGGAATGTGACAACAGCAGTAACTGATTGTACCGAGCCAGTCCGTAGCATTAAGCAAAGCAGATTTGGGCAGGAACAGATAAAAGAAAACTTTTGCCAGAATTTATTTTTCTCCTCTCTGAGTGTTATGTATGGGTCTAGGATTTTTCAAGTGTTTACAAGACTCTTTCAGGGACAATAAGACTAATGGAAGTGAAGAGAACATTTTTTTTGTGGAGTGACGTCACCTCGAGGTTGTTTCTTTTCATCATTTTGAACTTGACAGAAGAGTCTTTCAATACAAATTCATTTTGAGTCTCTGAAATGGAGAGGTTTGGTAATACGGGGCTTCAACCACATAGAAAACTAATACTATTTGGTCCAACATGATACAGGGGAAGAAGTCCACTTGGGTCATTTGAATGATGCTAAGATTTCCTCAGAGTAAATTAATCTTTGAGTGCTATTCTATTTCCATATGCCTGGACACTGAGTTTTCTTTTGTTGCTATAAATGTGTGGGGAAGCCTTGTCACCGGAGGTCTGACATGAATACACTTTTCACTGAATTCAACTGTCTCTGCTGGGGCCGGTGCCCATCTACTCTGGCCGACTAGATAGCTGCCTTTTGTACATCAGACCACTTTATCCCTGCATTTCAAATGGCACCATCTGCTGGTGAAAAATTAAAGAGGAAGCATATGTACATAAAAAGGACAGAAAGGAAGTCGTCATCTTTTTAGGTCTGCACTTTATTATACTGTTTCTCTGAGTAGAAATTTAGTAAAAGATTTTTACACAAATTTTACTTTAGAGCATTATTTAGTCATTGTGATGTCACAGTATTTCACTATTCTGTGAGAGGAATGAGCATATATTAATCTATTATGTGCATCAAATTATATCACCTATTGATTTAATGTAGTGTTTTTCAACCTTGGGGTCAGAACCCAATGTAGGGTGGCCTGGAATTCAAATGGGCTCACCTGAAATTTCTAGTAATTGATAAAAATAAAAACTTACTAATAAAAAAAAAAACTTTAAATGGGATGAGTTGACAGACTATCACAATATATAAAAGGCATGACAAAGTGTGAAGCTGAAACTGAAGCACTGTGGTACTGTTTGTCTGTCAAATGTCCACTGTGGTCGGTTTCAGATGCTGCAGCTCTTTCATTATTCATAGTTTGAGTTACTGTTTGTTTGGTATTAATCGTCAGCCTTGTAAATCCAAGCTGCACTAACTATATAATAAACTTCTCACTTTGTGCAGTAATCTGAACCTGGCTTTTCTGCCTCTGTCCATAATAATATCCATTATATAGACAAAATGTCATTTAAAATGAATGTTTATTTACAACATAGTATAGCAAACTATTACATGATCAAAAACAAATTAATTTTAGCTTTAGTTTTGAATGCCTGGAGTCACAAGAAATTTATGTCAAAATGGGGTCACGAGGCAAAAAAGATTTAACAAAATGTTGACGCTTAAACTTGTTAAAATAAACATCCTGTATTAGATGACTGTTGTAGTTCTGTGTATACATCTGTAATTGTAAAAACGGAATGGTGATGGAGGAATGAGAATATCAGCGTCTGTCTTTGTTTACAGTTAGCGCTGTGTCTCAGCAGACTTATCGACACATGGAAAGCACACATCAGCTGCCTTTAAATGAATGGAAGCTGTGTTTCCGTAGCTGGTGGAACTGCAGATATGACAGTGTGATACTTTAATATACTGTGCATGATGACATTGGTAACAGTGCTTCTGTGATATACATGTGGTATGAGTATTTGAGCTAAACTAAATGAAAAACCAGTGACTTCCAGGTTATATTTTAAGGAAAACGTCATAATATCCTAAAAATACAGTTCTAATATTTTTGAGTAAATATGTTGCAGGGATACAACTAAAACATTTCAAGGGGAAAAAGTTAGGAATTCATCATAAACTTGCATTAGTTCGTGGACTGCATCATGCATTAGATTTATACCAGAGATAGACCAGTGCATTTGGATCTGACAGTGACCAGTGACTAATCTAATGAACAAAAATAATATCCCTAGAATAAGTTCAGTTCCATGCTAAATGATGAATCGCTCTGAGGTTAGTTTTCAGTCTTCAGGTATTGAGTCATCCAGCTTTATTTTGTTACTTATCAGGTTTTATTTGATGAAGCCCACTAGAGTCCTGCAAACTGCAAGGGTTTATATTTTATTTTATTTGCAAAATATTGTTTTGTTTCCTATATTTAGGTATTGTGTGAGCATAGGATTTTTCAAGTGTTTATTAGAAGACTCTCAGGGACAATAATTATAACTAATAACTAATGGAAGTGAAGAGGACATTTTTCTGAAGTGCGGACCCCAGGAAGAATAAACATTACTCTTATAATGGAGTGATGGCTTATGGGGATCCTAACAAATAAACCTCGAGGTTGTTTCTTTTTATGATTCTGAACTTAACAGAAAGCCATTTCAATACAAATTCCTTTAAGTCTCAGTTGTACAACATGGTAATATTTAAATTGTGTGTGCACATCAGATTAGATACTTAACTAATCCTTGATATGGAATTATTCTGTTACAGCAGCCACTTTTACTTTCAATGAAATAAACATAAAAATAAAAAAAAAAGTCGCAGAAAGTCTTTGGAGATGTAAATTTAGCATGGTAAAATGAAATAAAAGTAAAATATGTGCAACATGAGATGTAATAGTGCATGTAGTAGCAGTCTGAAAAAGCTGCATAAAATGACCCCCCCCCCCCCCCTTTTTTTTTTTAAAACCACCTTCCCGTAAAAACAAAGAAAAAATATAATATTATTAAATTACATTCACAAATCAAACAGCGCTGTTAAATGTTTGCTGACTATACATGATTTCTAAGTTGCTATGATAGAATAATAATAACTAACAACACTTTAATGTGGATAAAATTCAGACTTTCTTCCTATAAAATTCTGAGTTTATCCTTAAAATGATCTCATTTTTGTTTTTAGTCCTCTGTGCTTCTGTAATATTCCTTCATATAGCGATGTTTTTCTTACCACAGATGAAACAAAACATAAATAAGAGACAAAATTCAGGAATTATGTTTATATTTATTGCACTGGACTGTCAATTTCACCACCAAAGAATGTAGAGTCTGACTGCTTCTTTAAGCCTGAAGGTTTCAATGTGTAAGCTTCAGTGACATCTAGTGGTGAAGTTGTAAATTGCAGCATTCCACCCTCAGCTCAGCCTTGTCCTACGGAGGCTATCCGCTCTGGGCGTTTCAGTTTAGGGGATATTACCTCTGGACCACATCCAACTATAGTGAGAGACAGTAAAACATCTAGAGCAGGGCTGTCACTCATTTTACTTCAGGAGCCACATTCAAATAAATTTTCTCTGAAGTGGGCCGGACCAGTGAAATAATAACATAATAATATATAAATAATATCAACTCCAAACTTTTCTCTATGTTTTAGAGCAAAAAAAAGTAAACTGAAACGATGAAAATGTTTACATCTACTAACTATCCTTTCAAAAAATGTGAATAACATGAACAAAGTGAAAAATAAGTGTAATTTTAACAATATTATGCTTCAATTTATCATTTCCACACGTTCATTATAATTTACAGACACAGTGGATCTACAAATACACGAAACATTTAGTAACAGGAATATTATTGTTAAAATTGCACTTACTTTTCTTAAGACATTTATATTTGTTCAGATTATTCATATTTTTTGTGAAATTACACTTTGTTTTAGTGTCAATACATGAAGATATTTACATTTACAAAGAGAAAAATGTGGAGTTGTGAATATTTATAGGTTATTATGTTAGTATTTGACTGATCTGACCCACTTTAGATCGAATTGGAATGTTGAACCTGAACTAAAATGATTGTTAATATCTTAATATCTATTTTTGCGTTTCACAAATTCATCCCAAGGGCAGGACCGGACCCTTTGGTGGACCGGATTTGGCCCCATGTTTGACACATGTGATATAGAGGCTGGATGCTACCTCCTATTAAAAAAAAAAAAAAATAGAACCAATGGCCTTGTAACTCACAAGCATGTTCTATAAAGAATTAACAACATGGTGCTTTAACTTCAGGATAACTCAACAAATAAATGAAAGTCCATATGACCTCCTATCAGGGCTCATATCTCTAACTATTTCCATGTTATAACCAATTAAAATATAGCCCATTATAAGTAAAGGCACATTTTTTTTATATTTCAAAGATTTGTCAAAAAATTTTAATTTCTCAAAACTGCAAACAAACTTTGTAGACAATGGAACTGGAAATGAATCCAACCAGTAGTTTCATCAGAGAGGATGTGAACAGTGAGTCACTCATGTAGAGAAACTGCTCATTCTATGGTGATGAACACACCTTATGAAGACTTATAAAGACCCAAACAGCCTTTGGTAACCAAAGCATCTCTCTAAAATGTTTAATACCTGTTGATGCACAAATCCTAATAATAAATGTAAATAATTGGAATAAAATACAGTTTATCGTCTTTTCATGGTCATCAGATATGACCCATTTGGGCGTTCAGAGGCTCTGTAGTTACCATGGAAACACAGTCATCTTCTACAACATTCATTCACCAGTAAAACCCGTGGAGTTTAATAAATGACAGTGGATGGACACACTTTTTATGTTCAGTTGATTTTACAGAAGAAAAAAAAAAAAAAAAAAAAAAATCACATTTTACTCAGTTTTCTCTGTTTCTGATATAACCTTTGAATCTGCCCTGCGCTATAATGAACATCTACATAATCAATTAAATATAGGAAAATACATGAGTTACACAAAAAAAAACATGCAAAATGCAGGTGATAATGTTGCAATAAATGATAAACCACTTAAGAAAGGTTAAATAGAGAGGAACATTAATTTGTGAACTGCCACAGAAGTAGCTCTGGGTCTTTCTTTGGGAAGCAGGTGCAAATCAATCCATGTCTGGCACTGCAGACAAGAAATGTAAACATACACATGCCAAGTCATTAATCAAGATATAACTCACAAAAATAAATGATTAAGGATATACATATAAGCACATGTATACATAAGTGCATCATTATAATTGACAGTCATACCTTAACTGTAATGACCAGGGTTTGAACCCAAACGCAGGAACAAGCAGAGAGTAAAAGTTCAACAGGATTTATTGTACAATAAGGTTAAACACCTCCTGGGTCCGAGGGTTCCGGTTCGGTCCCACGACACTGGGTCCTCAATGGTCCAAGGGGTAAAGCTGAGATCCGAGTCAGAGGCGGTCCAAAGGTTGGTTACCATGTAGTCAGGCCGGGGAGCAGACTGAGCCGTGGTCGGGGACGAAGGGCGGGTCAGGTATCTGGGGAAACTCACTGAATCAGGTTCGGGCAGAAGCAGGTCGGTTCAGAGAGGCAGGCAGAGGATTGTTTCAGGCAGGCAGGGGTTGGACAGAACACATTCAGTATCAACAGGACTCAAGGGAACTTCAGGAATGCTCAAAAGTCAGAATCAAAACTGAACAGTCTGGCAGAGGGGAGAGAGAACAGGCAGGGGTAAACAGCCCACACCTGATGAGCTACAGCTGAGCACGCCAGGTGTGGCTAATGAGCTGATTGCAGCTCAATCAGGGAAACGAGGTCAGAGTTCATCTCACAGAGGAGCAGGCACAGGCACAGAACAGAATCATGACACTTTACCCTTTCATGGAGGGATAAGTACATGAAAAACTTAAGGAATATGTTGATGTATGATTAATATGTGTGTGTTGTGGTTCTTTTTGAAATCAAGTTGTGATGACAGTATTTAACAACACAGGGATAGTGATGGAGTAAGTATGTGATCTATGAATTCCAAACTGCTGAACCATCTGGACAGTTGCACGCTACTGGAGATGATCTCAACTACCAATAGGCTATGGATGATTTAGATGAACCCTTTCATCCATGAATTATGAGAATCTTAGTCAAGAATTTTTTATTTATTTATTTTTTTGGAGTGTTTTTATTCCTCATTCAGCATAAAAAAATTGCGATCGAGTTTTTTTTTTCTTTCATCAGTTTTTGAACTAAAGAAACGTGTTTAAAACCAGAACGCGAGATGACAACAATGAAATAAAACATTTTTAATGCAGCTAAACTGATGTTTTCTCACATTTTATCATACTCTAATACTAGTTATTACTCACCTCATGGAGATAATATCCACACACACAAAAACCTTTTGGCTACCAAATAATAATTGATTTACATTCAAACATGTCACTGAAGTTCAGGTTTATCTAAAACAGCAAAGTTACAGTAATTGTATGAATTACAGTGTATGGGATGGTGCAAAGGCATCCACTGTGTTGGCTGGTATGGAACCAAAACAACAAAACCCATGAATATACAAGAGAACAGTTGTAGAATAGCTGTCCACTGTAGTGACCAGAATGCATGAAAGGATTAAACAATAAAAGAAAATTAACATAAAACACCTGCATATTTTATAACTCTTAAACCCTTCACCAACCTCATCCCACAGATCTTTTCCTAAATTTCACGACATACTGAATATTTTTCGAATAAATACATGAAAAAAACCCCAAAAAAACAATAAAGAGTTAAATCAAAGCTTGAGCTACATCAACATCAACAGTAAAACTGGGTGTTTATGGGTTAACTGTGACGATTATATTCCTTTTCTGTTACTAGATCCCTCTATATTTCTATAAATCTTACATAAAGGATCTTTTAAAACATATAGCTGTTAACATTGTCAGCAGTGCATCAAACGCATAAGTAACAGAATACATTTCTTTTACATTTTAGAGCCACACCATATGTGGACAGGAGTGTGCAGCTGTGTTTCCATCAGCCAGTAGATGGCAGCAGTCTGTACTGAGACAGGACACGCTACTGTCTCTGCTCTAACAGACAGAGACAAGCATCCAAACACTGT
Source organism: Ostorhinchus rueppellii (assembly GCA_030068375.1). NCBI lineage: Eukaryota > Metazoa > Chordata > Actinopteri > Kurtiformes > Apogonidae > Ostorhinchus > Ostorhinchus rueppellii. Next base: position 40,748,661 of record JAQQZY010000001.1, read on the forward strand.
ACAGAGCATCTTCTAACATGCTTTCCTATGATGCCATAGCAAAGAGCAAGCAAGAAAACATCTGTCAAATCCATTTAGGTTACTGCTGCCACCCAGCTGTGAGTGTGTGCTGGTGTATCCAGCAGCTGGCTGTCACAGTGGGACAACTGACAGAATGGGAATTACCTTCATTTCTCACCACCCTTTTCACACAAATATACAGCCAGGATCTTTTTTTTTTTTTTATGCTTTGTTTTTGATGAGTGAAGATCCCTATTTTGTGTTTCCTGTTTGCAGTGCCAGAGTGCTGTGTACTTTTCCCCTCCTTATTTGTCCACTTCTTTTGTCACTTCTCTTTTAAAGCAGCCTGTTTTTCCTCAGGTAAAGACAGAGACAGGTGGAGAGGGTGTGAAAGAGGGGTCGGGGGTTTCAAAATGCCCGGCAGGAAAACAACATCCTCCAAATACATCCCTCCCGCTCCTTCTCCTCCCTCTGCTCCTCCACCTCGGCCTCCTCATCGCTCACGCCGCAAATCCAAGTCGACTACATCCCGCTCCAGCCATCACACCATCACACCCAAACGAGCCTTGGATCTGGACAAAATCGGTGCCAGCTCTGACCCGGAAGACAATGGACAAACCCGCAGAGGATCCCGAATCTCCCAGGATTCAGAGCTGGATAGGAAGTGGGAGGGTGTGGCCTTGGAGCTGCGTTGCCGTGGAAGCAGGATGAGGTCGGCAGTGTATCAGACTTCAGAACTGCCATCCATGGTCAAAGCCAAGAGGCAGCTGGAGCAGAGTGAGGGCAAGGGGCAGATAGACCGTAGTAAACTGAAGGCAACCTTTGTCTGAGGAAGCCGACCTGAAGCTGACTCACAGATGGTTGGATTCAGGAGACGTTAACTATCTCTGCAGCAACCCAAATATGTTCTATGTGTTGAGTTGAGACTGAGGGCCTTATGTCAAGAACTGTGCAGCTGCTTCCCAGACTGTTCTCAGAGGGCAGCTATTAAGAAGATATTAATCCAAGTCTGTGTTACAGTTTCACATTACATACTCATTCTTAGGTGGGCTTGGAATGTGGCTCGTTCACACTGGAGACAAACTGACAGTATTAACTATGTTCAACAAAGACAGTTTGCACACAAGTGTAAAAACATCACAGGAACATTATTGAAAACACGACTGAACAGTGTGATGTAGAAGAAATCAAGATGCTGCTCAAAGATGTAAACAAGTTTTAAAAAAAATAATAAAAACTTATGGATATGCAATAGAACCAAATAATAAATGTATTCCTTGGAAAGTTATTTGCTGCATGATTATAAAGTGTAATTAATATTACAAAGATTGTTTACTTATATTTTGCAAACACTTTTGATAAACATATTTCAACATTTTTTTTTATATATTAACTGCTCTGACAAGGGCTACACAGTGTAGAACATACTCTATGCAAACAATAATAATGTCAACTCTTTAAAACCTAACGCGTCATCGCTGACACACCCTACGCATAGGCAGTTTGGGTTGGAAAAATTCCAACAGTTTCTGAAACCTTAGACTTTGCCCTTTACAGGTTTTATGATCATTACAGTAACTTCACTCTCACCTGTACCTGAAGCTGGAGAAGAAGCTGTTTTAGCAGAATGATCAGAGCCTCCCCAGCCTCCATTGGGCCCCAAGGAAAATTGGATTTTGGGGGTCCCTATTTTGTTTTTTTTGTTTTATTTGTGTTTTTTCCTCCTCTTCCTCTTTCCTCCTCTTTCTTTTTTCAGCCCCAGAAGGATATATCCTTTTTTGTGACATTATTTTGAATGGAAGTACTCATGAGTTGGATGTGTAGCGCTCACTACGCAGCAGGAGGCACATGTTATGGTGCAGCAGAGTTTTCACATTTAAACAGAGGCAGGAAGAATCACTAGACCTACATCAACAGCACCACAGAAAAGTGTGTTTTTGTACAATAGTAGGATTTTGATTGTATATAAATCGTCACTCATGCATGCAAAAACTTGTTTTTTTTCTTAATTGCTCTTGGGGGGCCCCCTAGTGGCCGCAGGACCTGAAGCAGGTACTGAGTTCACTTATGCCTTGGACTCTGAGAATTATAACATGCAGGGAATTGTAAATGACTACTAGATTTCGAAAGATCTGGAAAAATGGGCAAACGGACTCAGTCACAGCATATTTTCTAACTTTTTAGCTAGTCAAAATATAATAAAGAAGTCCAGGCGGAATATTTTAGGCTTAGGGTTTAAACCATAAAGGGGTCATATTTTGCTAAACCCACTTTTATTAGTCTGTGATTCATTTATTTGTGTATTTGGACCCTAATAGTTCATAATGTTTGAATGTGAACCCTCCAGCTGCTGCTAAACTATCTGTATATTCATTTTGTCAAAAATCAAGTGGATTTCTACAACCAGTTTTATTCATTCATTCATTTTCTATACCCGCTTTATCCTCACTAGGGTCACGGGGGTCACAACTGACAAATCACCAGTTCATCACAGGGCTGACATATAGAGACAAACAATTACTCTCACATTCACACCTATGGGCAATTTAGATTAGCCCATTAACCTATCAGTGCATGTCTTTGGGAGGAAACCGGAGTACCCGGGGAAAACCCACACAGAAAGGTCCCAAGGTCCCACCCGGGAATCAAACCCAGGACCTTCTTGCTGTGAGGCACAATTGCTAACCACAGCACCACCGTGTCGCCCTACAACCAGTTTTAATTCCTTCTTAATTTGTTACGTCTATAACTAGTTACATCACGACAGTTGCACATATAAGGTCCAGACTTCTGATAAACTTTTCTCAGAGTACGACATAATTGTTTATCAGCAGCAGTGGTTGTAGTAAAAACTGAAAAGACGTCCAAACTTTGAGCTGATTACCTAAAATGTTCAGTTGTTGGTTGAATGGGACAGAGCAGCACAGCCAACAGCCTGGAGGGGTGGGGCCTGAAGTGGCTCATTTGCATTTAAAGGGCCAGTGCTAAAACAATCTTTCTGGTGTCATTACTCAGAAATAGGGTTGAAGATGGACCTGTGGAATTGAATTCATGAAGGATTCAGACCCATGTAGAGCATTTACAGATTATGTAGAACACAAGGAAATGTTTGAAAATGCATAATTCTATTTAAAAAAGTAAAATATCTCTCCTTTAAGCAGGCGAAATACAGGTGCACATGCCATGCAGGAGATTATTCAAGTGAACAAACAAGCAGGATTTAAAGGCCAGAAATTGATTCGTCTAAATGGGATGCAGCCATTTTAACGATAACTATTAAGCCTGCGTATTTACTGTCTTAACAAGTGCAACTGGCTGCTGTGAAACTGGTCTATAATCCTTTCCTAAAGTCATTAGCTGTCTTCATCACTACTTCTTGTGCTGATGCAGGAGAACTTTAAGCAACAATAGCTCCTTGTTTTCCTCTTTGTTATGGGTCTGTAATTTAAAGAGGGGCTTATATGAACGTATTGTAAGCAGTATGAGTAAATATCTTTGACATGAATCTGGCATTTTGGAACAGATATTCTTAGGGGGAAAAAATTGAGGTCAATAAAGTAGACAGACTTTATAAGTATATTTGTTTATAGTTCTCTTTCTTTGGAGTTTATCCCACAAGGGCCTGAAAGTTAACTAGATTCTTTTCACACAAGGGGTGGAATGGGTTTGTGCAGTGCAACAGAGTAGATTGATTAAGTCCAAGCCCATCTCTCAGTCCAAGAAATGTATACAACCAGACTCACAGAAACACAACAGGCTGAGTTTGTTTACTTCCTTGTTATTTAAAATCAAATATCTCTCTATCTATCTATCTATCTATCTATCTATCTATCTATCTATCTATCTATCTATCTATCTATCTATCTATCT
>JAQQZY010000001.1:40760693-40787573 GCA_030068375.1 Ostorhinchus rueppellii
TGCGCGCTCCTGAAAACATCTTAAACCTGGGAAACGGGATGTGTTGTCAGGTCTTAGTTGTGCAGCTCAACAACCCTGTCCTGTTCAATATCACAAAGCTTTTTTTTGCCTTTGCCATTAGGAGCTCATGACAGTGTGAATGCCTGAAACAAAATGGCACGAAAGCCACAGCGTTTCACTGATTTTTGCCTTTTACAGCCTATGGTCTTACATTTTCATCAACTGATCAACAGCCTGTATGAGTTAAAGTAGAGTTTTCAGGAAATTGCTTACTACCTGGTCTTAAGATTTTGTTCAGGAGTGTATTTTAAAGTCATGAACACATCCTTACAAAATTACTTTGATGTTCAAACCATCTTCCTTAGAAAACTGTGTAGCCATTTGTTAGGTATTCCTGCTCAAAGCTGTATTTAACAAAACGTTTCTTTTTTTTTTTTTTTTTACAAGAACAAATAACCTCTAGATGCAGTGAAACTGTTTATATTATACACAGAATTAGAATTTGGTTGAAAGAATCAAAAAGTGTAGGAGGTAATTAATTAAATAAGAAAAAAATGATTTATTCATTCTGGGAACAAATTATTAATTATGATGATGATGATTATGACTTTGCAACAACTGTTTACTTAAATTAATTTAAATAATAGTCAATGTCTTTTGGATGTTCAAAATAAATCCCAAACTAATCTATTGAAAATTAAGCCCTCGGTAAGGCTTAGAATACAAATAATGACCAATTGCAGAGCTGAAGGCCTTCAGAAGCCATTACTAAAGTATTTTTGAAGTCAAGATTTTGCAAGGTCTCTTGAAACTGAAATAGTAGTTTTCACCTCAATTTCTTTCAAAGAAAATTCATTCTGGGTGAGATAACAGGAATGAATAACATATTGTCAAATACAGCTATCTGTGTAGTATTCTATTAATTGTGATAAAAAGGCCACAGTATACTGTATAAAACGGTGGTAATCCAGTTTACAGTGTCAGTACAGTTTCCTTTGTGTTACCAGGGGATCTGTGGAGTGGAGCCAGGCCAGGGCTATGATGGAATATCCTACACACTGTCCATCCTCTGCCTTGCACACACGTTGGTGCTCGGCTTTCACAGCCGAGAGGCCCTGCTGGCCTGGGATGCCCGTATACGTTACAGCCTGGGTGAAGGTCAGTGTTTGTGGATGTGAAGGGCAGAGTTTTGTGTTTTCACATTGTTCTCATGTTGATATGAAGTGATTGGAGAGTAGAGCTGCATAATATATCGTTTGAGCATCGTCATCACGATGTATGTGTGCGCAATAGTCATATCGCAGGTCCTGCAACATAGGAGGCACATGAACTCAATGTGTTCTCAACTAATTTCAAAGGTATGTGACCCACACTGCATGCAGCGATTCACCAATCACAGTCTTTTTTAATAGGTCTGGGTATCATGGCCAATTTCCTTAATCGCTAAGATTTCGATTCATAAGTAGTTGGATGTCTGTTCCTGTAGTTGGAACACACCCTCTGGTCCCCCTTCTTAAAGATGGGGACCACCACCCCAGTCTGCAACTCCAGAGGTACCACCCCCAATGTCCCTCAGCCACGACAATCCTACAACATCCAGAGCCTTGAGGAACTTGCCGTGGATCCCATCAATCCCCGGGGCTCTGCTGCCACAGAGCCGCCTCACTGTCTTGGCGACTTCTGTTGCGGAGATTGGTTCATCCGCCCCCTGGTCCCCCGGCTCTGTTTCCTCCCTGGAATTCATGTTAGTGGGAGTGAGGAGCTCGTCAGAGTATTCCTTCCACCACCTGACTATACTCTCAGTTGATGCCAGGAGCTCCCTGTCCCCACTGTACACAGTGTGGATGAGTTGCCACCCATACATGGGACGAGGCCATGTAACCAATTCGGGTAGGGCCTGGTCAGGCCACTTGGGCGAAGGCCTGGCCACCAGGCACTCGCACATGGACCCCAACCCCAGGCCTGGCTCCAGGGAGGAGCCCCAGTAGTCCTCTGGGCAGGGTACTCTATCTCGTGATTGTCTTCTGCATGAGGGATCTTCTGAACCATTCTTTGTCTGACTCTTTGCCTCAGACCAATCTGCCATGGGAAACCTTACCAGGGGCAAAAAGCCCCGACAGCACAGCTCTTAGGGTCATAAGGGCTTTCAGCCCTATTTCTTAATCAGTTTAGAGTGAGTCACTGGTAATAACGGCACACAGCTATTATGTACTCCTGAGTATTTTTTTTGATGTATTGCAATATATATCACAGGGTTATAAAAAAATTGTACAGTAATGTCAGTTTTTTTCCATTAGTCCCAATGGAGAGTTTGAGGAGAACATTCCCAAAGAATCGAAAGAGTTGAGTTTGCAGCTTCATTACAAGGAATCATTCAATCCAAGGACTAATTTATTTTTGTTTAAAGCTTCAGTGTTTGATTCATATTTGATGTCATTGTGCAGAAAAATCCATAATTACTTTTCAGTACAATGGAGTTTTAGTGGTCTGAGCTCTGTTGACTGGCTCCAATTTCTATCCTGTTTTGTCCTCAAAGGGTACATGGGCTCAGACTGCCATCACTTGTAAAAGGTCAAGGAGAAGCAGGTTCACATCACTAAAAAGGATCAGACATGACAGGGTGAATTACCGTCAGATTACAATCCGTCTTCCATCACTTTGACCATTCTATGTCTTAAAAATGTGTGACTTTTACAGCTTCCTTCTCGTTTGAAAAACTCTGTTGGAATTAAGGAGTGTTACATGGGTCTGCACATGAAAAATGGAAGGTGAATCATTTTTTTTTGTTGTCCTTTTTCACTGCTTCAGACTGAATTGGACATTTTTGGTGTAAGGTCCCATTTCAGTGCAGGGCAGTTGAAGCTGGTGCAAAGGAAAATTACTTTTTGGATCTTTTTAAAAGCCCCTGCCATTCCTTCATATTTTACACTATAATTCTGTTCATTCATCACTGTGGGTGTGTCACATTTCCATTTCTTCTTGGAGCAACTGGTTTTCTAGACAAGTTGCTTGAGTGACTTTGGGATATGAAGAGAACAAAAGTCAACAGTGGTGTGTGCGTTCCGAATAAGCATGTTGAGCTTCTGACCAAAGGCACCTTCATCATTTGACCTCTATTTACCCATCTTGAAAATTGGATTTAGCTAACTTCATGTAATATGTAGTGATTTTCTCTTAAAGGCGGCCTGTGGTTTTACACGTTTTCATTATGCTATGTAAAATGATTTCTGAGCCTCAGAAGTCAGTGAACCATGTCAGAGTTGTATCCCTTTTCTCTCTTCACACCAGCTTGTGCCTGTAGGTGCTCAACCTTCCATAAACTATAATAACCTTTTTTGCCCTTTAAACTGCAGATATCTGGCTTTGCTAATGATGCTGTTGGACCATAATGCCTATGTTATTATGTGTTCTGCATACTGAGCTATATAGTGTGTGTACCGCTGCGAGAGGTACAGACAGACATGATGTGATGGCTGACAAATTGCAGCCAGAAGAACTGCCATCATCATTACCATATCCATGCGTTACATTTTACGTGTATGTGTGTGTGTTATGTCCTACTAGCTTATATAGATGTTTCCACCCCATTTGTTATGTGATTGATGTGCTAGATGAACAATAACACTTTAACTGTATTTTTATTGACATTATACAGATATATGTGTGATGGAGTTTAACTGATTCGTTTTGCGAGAAGCTGATGAAGATTATTAGTAACTGGGGAGACCAGCATTTGATATTCAAAACCAATGTACAGTACATGTAAGATTTTGCAGTCAATTTTTTAGATAAAACACTAACACAAACTTTGTCTGAAACTGAATTATATTTAAACAGCAATTTTCCCATCACATTGAACTGGAGATATAATAAGTGAGTAGCTATAAGGTTTTTTTTTTTTTCTTTCTCATTTCAGTTCTCATAGACTCTTCATTGTGTAACCAATCAAATGTCCATAGACAGAGGAGGATATCAGGTTTAGAAAGAAAAATTAGATAACCTTAAAAATCTGATTATCATGTCTATTAATTGGTCTATCCCTTGTGTGTAATGCACACACATGTGACTTGTCACTCTGTTTCTCTGTCCTTCAGTACACAGGTTCAGTGTCAATGTAGAACCAGGTACTAAACTGGAAAGTGGCCCCGCCTCCCTCCACCTGTGCAACAACCTGCTGGTTCTCACCAGAGGGCTACCTCCTGTTGTCAGTGGCCACTGGAAGTTGTCAGCATTACGCAGATATGGCGCTGTGCCAAGTGGCTTTGTATTTGAAGGCGGAACCCGCTGTGGATACTGTGAGTAACAGCTGCCTTGAAAAGGTTTTCTGCTGCCTGATTTATCTGCTATGACCTGCAGCCAGAACAACACTTTAACACTACGGAATGAAAAATGGCTACTGGAAAAAGCACTGCCCCTCTTGGTTCATGGTAGTTGATATTTTCCCCTCATTATTTCTTTTACAGCAAACAGATCTGTCATTTAACACTAAGAGACAAATGTAACAAACTGGAAATTTATTGCAAGTGTTTATAGAGAACTTAATTCGTGTGAGAAATTCCATCCTATGTCTGACCCCACCACACTGTACAGTAGATTTTTACTTGTGTTTGTGTGGTTGCCAGGGTTTTGCTATCTTTTGAATGTCCAGTTGATCTGGGCATCTTTGTGAGGAATGAGAAGCAGTTATATGTTTATGGGTGTGTGTGTGCACACGGGGTGAAGCACACATACACAAGAAAGTGTTACTTGTAGGGAAACTCAATAGCACATCAACAGCTGCTGTAACTGATTTAATATTAGTGCTTCTTCTACTATATAATGTGAGGCAATTTTACTTCAGAGATGTGACACTGCTGAAGTGTCTAAGACCTTCACATAGTAATGGGGATGGGAATTCCTCACAGTGACCAAGTGAAAGCAGTTTCTCAAAAATTTGGCAAGAAAACAAGCCAGACTGCTACTCTGTATTATTATATAGTCCACCAGAGTTGTTTTAAAGAATGAGTATAGTTGGTGGATGGAGGTAAAGGTGGCAGGTGGGTTCAGCACTCACAAAGATGGTGAAATTGCTGTTATGTGGAATTCCCATTCCCACAATGCACTTCACAGCAACATTTCTGAAAAGGCCTGAGTGAAGTTTCAGTTTATGTAAACAAGTTAGACTGTGTTTATGATGGAGTCATCTTCGAAGTTGTTCACAGTGAGGGTAGTGATTCAGGTGTATAAGCATGGAAAGCCTAATGGATTAGTGATAATTAGGATATCACTGGGGTTTTACAAGTTTGACAAAAAAACTGTGATGAAAGTCATATGCTGCTTTAAACGAAAAACTTGCACAGTTCTTATTTTCTGTCACACATCTAAAAACAGAAGGCTGATGAAATATCATTCATTTCCATTTAAGGGTTCATAGTTACATAGTACTAAATTCATTTTAAATAAAGCTATTCCTGTCATCTGGTGAATTTATTTGGTAGTTTTTCCAGTATGTGCAGCCCTAAAATATATTCGTTATAGAAAGTGTGTTAAATTAAAAATTCAGAGTAACTTATGACATTGTTACTGTGAGAAAATCTATCAAACAAAAATGACAGCTGTTTGAAAAGTTTAGCTGGAAAGATGGTCAAAGATGACTTTTTATTGAAATAACAAGGAAAAAGCACTTGCACCACAGCTAAGCTCTTCAAACCAAGGTAAAGCCCTGTTGTCTGTTTGGGAATTAATGGGTATTTGATTAAAGGTGGGAGATTAAGTGTCAGATCACTGATCATGATTAAAGATCAAAATATTGTCCTGAGATCATTTGGTCAGCTCACTACTTTTTTTTGTCCATCCGATTTCAGATTTAAGGGTATTAATATGTAGTTGACTCCTTATCTTTGTAGGTATGACAACCTCCACTTTTCTGGAAGTCTAAACATGTAATTCCACTACAGCACTACATGTGCTTGATTATGTGCCTCTTAGCAGTGGATGTTTTTCAAACACCTGAATTCATGTATTATCTGTGTTCCAAGATAGTATGTGTGATATCCATCTGTTTGAGCATGTGTGTATGCAAACAAGCAGACTCATGACTCCAACAGGAATAACTATGAGCCTTGAGGCTCTGATTTCAGTGTTCTCACAAGCAACTATTAATACCAGCTTCCCCTGTAGTGCTCACTCAGCCAATCACATCAATGCCCCCAGGCCATTTGGCCAATCTGCAGGTTATTTACATACATATTACCCAGCAGCCACAGGAACAGTACAGAAAGGCCCTCTTGGCATGAGTGCACAAAAAGAAGTGGTGCAAAGACAGAGGTGCATGAATCAAATCAGCAAGTGACATTCCTAGCATGATTGCAAGATAAACCACAGTGTTGGTTTTCATTTTTACTTGTTTATTTGTATTTGGAGCGCACACGTAACATACTTTTCATTAGAGAGTGAAAGTGAAGTTATTCAGACTGATGTTCTTTAGACCTTTACGCAATTACTTCACTGCTTGAAGTCAACCTCCAACACGTTTCAAATATTTATACTTACCAGCCTCAGTGCTGTCCAGTAAAGTCAGTAGTGGAGCTGAGTGCAGGATTACAAAATGATGCACACTAACAGCTGACTATCACTGAGAGCTGTGCAAAATAGTGCAGGATAAATATAACAATTAAGACATATGTTTCTACATCACTGCACTTTCAAGAGCATTATTGTTTAAAATAATATCTCTTTAAACCTCTGTGAACTGTAATTTCCCTTTAGGCTTTTATGCTCGACCAAATCAGTAAGCAGGTCTCTGTCATCTAATGCTGCGGTATAAAAATATTTTTCCCTTGACTGCCACTGCGCTCTCTGCTGCAGCTGCACTTTGAATGTCTGTTGTGCCTTGGGCACTACAGTTTCTGGGTGCAGAGTTGAAGACTTTCACAACAGTGACATGACAAACGTTTTTACTGCTGTGGACACACACCTACAGACACACTCTGGGAGAGTCAAGCCAGTCAGTCCTGTTGTAAAGTGGGCCATTCTGCCGTGGAAAGCCTTTTATTAGGCAATAATCAGTTGAGCTGGGCTCTTGTTGATGTTTGTGTTCATATTGTGAGTCAGGACAGAGTGATATCAGCGCTTCAGCTTTCATTTGATGTGATAACGAGGCCACAGTGTTCTGTAATCGATGATGTTTGGAGCAGAGCCTGTGTCTTAGCTGGACGGATATTTTCAGGCTTATCAGGTCCACACACACACACACACACACTTGAAGACACATAGACACACACATGCATACACAGGACCTCAGAGGGCACATGCAGACACAGTAATAAATGATCCCTTGCAGAATTTGGGCGGCCGTCAGGTCTTGTGATCCAGGTCTGTACACATCCCTTTGCTGGCACACTCAGACACACATGCACACAGTTCATCCGTTCATCCTGTAGTAGAGTAATACATCCACTCGCGTATATTAAAGTGTGAAGTATCATCATTTGGATAGAGCTTCAGTCATCTAGATCAGAGGGTATGAAGAAGCCAAAAGTGAAGTCAGCAACTCTAAAGTCATGTGACATTAAGGTGTGAATGACCCACAGAGGTTAAAATGTGTCTGACTCTGCATCTGTCATCAAAAGGATCAAGCTTCTCCTCAAGACTTTTTGATCTTTAGACTCACCATGTCTTTATATGTAAATGTATTTTAACAAAGGAAGTGTTATTTACAGAGACTATCTGGTAATTTATTAACCTTTTTAAACTAGTGTAGAGGAAGGACATGGTAGTGGACAGTAATGTGGTTTTGTTGACATAATCTGACAAAAGTTGCCTTTTTCTATGTGAATAAAAGCTTTATACTGCATGGGTACTTGCAGATTTTCAAAAACAGTGTTTATTGAGCTTTCATGCAGCTGAACTGTAGTATATTTGTGAGAAATAAACAACGATCAGGTCCAACAAGATCTCACAGGTTTTATAACAAATAAAACCTGCCAAAAATGCCAACTGAGAAAATCACAAAATGAATAAATAGTACTGGTTTAATTCCAGCCAAGTGTAATTTTTTGTCAAATGCAGGTAATGACCGTCTTTGCCACAATCTCCTTCTCCATTGACACCCTGACATGAAACTTAAAAAGGCCTTTATGATGCAAACTACACATTAAGTATGCACTGAGTTATAAAATATGGGTCTTGTGTTACACTGTATGTAAATGAATGCATGTGATATGTAATTCATACACTCCCCTGTAGATTTTGAGGTCAGCTGATACATTTATAAGAGTTAAAGTGGAGTGGAGACTTTTCCCTCTGAGCTAACAGAAACAAAGGTTAAGAAGCACCTTCACACTAAAGACACTGAATTATTGTAGAGAATTTGGTGATGGATAAGGCTTTTTCATGTTTTCTAACATTCCCTCAGATCTGAGTTCAGATGAGGAATGATGGCATACTCTTATACATAAAAATTTAAAAAGTAATATGCAGTGATGGCTCTGACATAAATTCAACAGCCAAAAGCCTTCGGGCAATATTATCTGTAATTGCGTTTTCATAGTTCATCTCCCCCTATTAGGAAACTCTGAGCTGGGGAGTCGATAAGCAAGTTAAGCATTTCCACTGATTCGAGAAAATACAATAAAATGCAAAATAGCTAATGAAGCTAATAGGTTTCCATTACATTTAATGCTTAGTAAAGATTGAAGTGAGAAACTCTTTTCAATTATTCAGCTAGAACTAAATACTGCATTGAAAGCATATTTTAATGGCATTCAATACAGACTTAAAAGTAAGTCAAGTAAAAAGTGAAGTTGCTAAAATGCAATAATTGTAGTTTAAGGTAAAGGCTAAATAACAGCTCCCTGGCTTTTATACAAATAATAGTTTTATACTTTATTAAAGTAGCGTAATATATTTCAATGACCTCTGGAGTTTTCTTTGAAATTGCCTTAGAACAAAATCATAAGCCATAAAAATTTAATAAAACATTAGTTTAAAAAAATATGCCTCTTAAATTACATCTCAATTACTGAAACTACTGACTGACATTCCTCCCGTTTTATCATCTCAATGCAATTTTCTGTTTAGCATTCTCAGCTGTTTTTCTATTTGTTTTAGCAGCAAATTGAGTCACAAGAGCAAAGATAAAACACTGAGAAAGAGCTTGATCATGGCCGCCTTTTCAATTTCTTGATGATATGACATTTTGAGCTTTCATTTTTATTTCTTTTTTGCTTGTCTTGTGTTTTTTACGGACTGTGTGGACTTGATAGAAGAGTGGAAACTGACTTGATAGACATTTTATGTAACCTTAGAAATAAAAGGTTGTTGCTGCCTCAAAGAACAGCGTTGCCCTTACAGAAGCCTTGTCAACCTCAGTGAATATTTTTTGGCCTTGCTCGCATTTTCGATTTCATTATATTTAACCATTTTTACAACATCTTTTAACTTCTTTCTTTTGTATCAAACTGCTCACTTACTTTTATCTGCTACATATGTTTTATTTGACATTTATTTCCCTGTGTTTTTTTTTTTTTCTTCTAATCTCTTCCATGTTTTATCAATGTATCGTCCAGGGGCTGGTGTTTTCTTCTTGTCTTGTTCAGAGGGGGAGCAGATCAGTTTCCTGTTTGACTGTATCGTCAGGGGCATCACCCCCAGCAGGGGCCCGCAAGGCTTGCAGCCTTCCCTACCAGGTGAAAACACACATATACACACGCTGGCGTCCATCCACCATTTACACAAGAATTAGGACTTTCTAATGTACAATAAAAGCTAAAATGACCAACTTAATTGTAAATGTAAACAATGTTGTGTATTACTTATGTATTACTATAGTACTGTATTACTTCCTGAACACACTGAAAAAAACTGGAACAATCAAAATAAGACCAAGAATTTACTAGTAATGCTGTTCTGTCAGATTCCACAATCATCACATAACTGGGTAACAGTAGAGGAATCATGATTGGACATGAACAGAACATCCACCAAACACTTAGAGGTGTGCACACAGTTATTCATACCCAAGGTATTTTTTGTCTTTTTTTTTTTTTTTTTGACAAAATGAATGAGTTTTGTCAGGTTTGTTTGCGACTTCTAAGTGTCACTTGAAGAAATACTTTATTTCAGGGGTGTTTTATTCATGGACTTTCAAAAAACTGCATGTTAAAATGATTCATACCCCAGGTTTACTTAGTCCAATGTGTTTTCCTTATGGTTGATAGAGTAGGCTTTGTTCTTGATAACCATATCAAGACTGTTCCTGTAACTGTTCACAAATGTATATAGGTATGAATTATTTTAGCATAATATATTGCATAAAACTATATATGACTAGGCTTTACAAGAATTGGTCATTTCTCACCACTTTGTGACAAATGTCAATCGGTTAAAAACACTTTTTTTTATAAATGGGGAATACACAAGTGACCCTAAAAACAGGAACACAACTCTGAAACAATGAGAGCTATGTGTCTGTCTGACTACCATTATAAAGTTTTACCGTCTGTTTAGTGTGCATGCTTAGCATTAGAGTCAGGCGCCATGCTAACGGAAGCAGCACATGCCTAGTGTCCCGTGGGTCACTGTGTGGATTATGGGGGTCATGCCTTTGTGTGACTTTGTTTGCTGCGTCATTCGGTTAATTTTACAGGCATTTAGATGGCCATGGACATGCAGGCAAAGGGTCTAGTGACAGGTGAAAATAGAGCACTTTTATCGAACACATACCTAGGATCTGACACCCCTGCATGACTCTTATAATATCTGTAAATAGACGTAGAGGCTACTGTCGTTTACAACATGCAGGAAATACCACTGTTGGGGGCTGTTGTGTTTTTGAAAAAGGCAGACAAAATGGTGACAAATCGACATCTACGTATAGATACCTACAGGAGGATGCCGTGACTGCTCCTGTCAAAGTCAGACTACATTAAAGGAGTCCTATTTATCTAAACCCACTTTTATTAGTCTTTAGTACATTTATTTGTGTATTTGGACCCTAATAGTTCAAAAAGTTTGAATTTGAACCCTCCAGGCGCTGCAAAGCTAGCTTTGTATTCATTATGCCAATTGTATTCATTCTGAGGGGATTTCTACAACCCATTACAATTCCTCCTTAATTTGTTACATTTTATAACTAGTTACATCATGACATTTGCACATACAAGATCAAGACATCCAACGAACACTTCTCAGAGTACACCTTAATTGTTTGGCAGCAGCAGCAACAGTAGTTGTAGTTCATATTGAAAATATGTCCAAACTTTGAGCCGATTACCTAAAATGTTCAGTTGTTGGTTGAATGGGAGAGAGCAGCACAGCCAACCACCTGGGGGGTTGGGGTATGAAGTGACAAAAAGTCACTATATGCCTTCTTCGGAGTGAGAACGTGTTGAAGTGACTCATTTGTGTTTAAAGGGCCGGTGCTCAAAGCAATCTTTCTAGTGTCATTACTCAGAAATGGGGTTGAAGATGAACCTGTGGAGTTTAATTGAAGAAGAAATCCGACCGAAGCATAGCATTTACAGTTTATGTAGACCACAAGGACATGTTTTAAAAGGCAGAATTCCATTTAAAAAGGCAAAATATCACTCCTTTAAGCTTTGTTTTTGCAGAGTCAATTATGTTTTGAAATTCTAGTAAACCATCCTTGACTTCTGCCCAGTTTCTCATCCATTTCCATCATACTAATGGAATCTGACTTTATTGTGAAACAGCAGGTGTGTGATGAGCTATTTTTAAGTTGTCAAGTTGTGTTGACCACCAAAAAATGCAAACTACCCTTGGGAGTACATTGCATATAGAGGCCTGTTATTGCCATGATTAAATCATATCGACTGGTTAAATATCATCTATGAACACTAGTGTGTTGACCTGTGGGGATCTACAGGTTCTAGATCTGGTAGTTTTTCTGCTGTGGTGTAGTTGTGCATACTGTGCTGCATATGTCCATCAGTCACTGCCAAAATGTTCTGGCCACAGCAACATGATTGTAAGGGTATTGTATTCTAAAATTGCTAATGTCTCCCAAAAATATTGGTCCTACCAACTTGCTTTTTCTGCTAGTCTGTTCCTTGACCTAAAATTCATAAGTGTGCCAAACTGCAGCAGGCATCTCTTTCTGGATTTTATGTGAATCCCAGGACACATGTATGCATACACACATGCACACAGAGACCATTTGGCTTTTATCATATAGATACATTTGATTAAGCTAACTAGAGCTGACTATTACTCGGCAGCATATTAAATTTCCCTTCCATGTACTGTTATCTGATCTTGTAGGATGTAGTAAATTTGTTATAAATCTGTCTCACTCATTTTATAGTGTACCGAGTCTTAGTTGAATCAATTGAATTGAATCTAGTTATCTGGGGGGTTTTTTTGTCTTTCAATTTCCATATTGCCCAGCCCTAGAACTAAATAAAGCTGATACCATTTTAACATGCTAACGTATATAAAAACGAATTATGTAATTAGCACAGTAGTTGGTATAGTTATGGAAATGTATGTTTCTTACAACCATCTAAAAAGTAACACATTGTGAAAAATGATAAATTGATGAATTGCTGAGTTATTGGATGTGCAGAGCTAACCTAGTATTATAATTACAGTATACGTGTGTACAAAATTATTAGTGTCAAAACATTTAGTTTAGTCCATATGAGTAGAATTCAGCAGGTCTGTTAATGGCTGCTTCAACTCAGATTTACATTAACACTCATATTCCAGGATTATTTTGAGGATGATGATATTCTTAATCATTCCACTATCATGTAAACACCATATTTCATTTGGATTTTCTTGGTTACTCTTCTTTTCAGATAGGTAATTTTCAGGCTAGGCTTGTGGGATATGCCATGGATTCTTTGGAGACGCATAACCATTTAGAATATGCAACACATTTGTGGGATTTATCACTGGTTGCGACACACCACCCCGGTTTTAGAGTCAGCTGAGGTAAAGACAGATCATCTCTAGTAAAGATGCCTACTCCAAAGAACGGTTCACATTCAAGGTCAGAAGAAGGAAACCACATTGATACATCATGAAACATGACACCAACAGGTCTTAATTTTGCATAAATATTGAAAAGCTGACCTGTCCAAGACTTGAGGGGAATTGTGTCTTTCAGAACAAGAACAATGAGTGTTTTTTTTGTTGTTTTTTTGCAGGTAAACATAGACTCAGTATTATTATATTTTAGCTGCTGTAGTGAATTGTAGAATGTGGATGCTCAAAAATTCAGATGAACAGAGAGATTTGAATTACTTGTTAAAAAGTAATCAGAACATGTCTGGACTTAAACTTTGACACATGAAGCCCACTGTATCAGCGGGCCCCACTGTAACATTCAGTGCTGCGTGAACTAGCTATAATTAGCGTGAACTAGCAACGTTAGCAAATGTTAGCTGACACCTTACATAGTGTAGTGACGAAACTTGGCACCACGTTAGCATTAGCCTTCCAGAGGCAAGGATCCAGGGGTTAGATTATTGACACATATACACACAAACACCCTGACCCACTGCAACGCATTCTCAGCCCCCTTTACAGTATGTGCACATATAGTAGGCTTTAAATGTGAAAATTGGCAAGATTTTCTGCTAAGTTGATGCTGTGACTGTGAGACCAGATGCCTATAAGCTCCTCTTGGAAATGTTAAATTTATGAGCTGGTACAACAGTTGGACAGACTCACACAGCAGGACAATGATAGATACAAGGGCACTAAGAGTTCTGCCACAATAAAGATAAAAACTGCTGTCCAGTCTTCTCTGGGTTTGAGTTCTATATTCTTAAGAGACGTCTGTGTAGATCCCTGTTTCTAATACAGATTTGATATTTGAATGATATGAACTTTTTTGCTGTTTGTATTATATATTAGATATTCTTAGCATTTATTATGATTATTTAGTGTCTGCTTGTATTTCTTGGGTTGGGTTTAGACTCACTTATATTTTCTTAAAATCATTCATTGTTTTTTGCATGTCTGTGGATAATTTCTGCCTTCCACTGGTAGAAGATGTTATTGCATTGCATTCTGTACCGAAGTACAATTGTCACATTTGCAGTTTATAATTGCATGTCAACTTTGAACTGATTGGGCAAGAGTGATTGAAAATGAGACCAAGTTCATACCTAGAAATAATTTATTCATTTCTTTGTATACACACTTTGAGGACTTAAGGTTTGTTTGCTTCTGTGTTTGTATGCTCTGTACATTCAGCGGATCCCAGCGTTGACCCAGCTTCAACAGAGGAACGAATCAGCCAGGAGGCATCTGAGCTGGAGAAAAGACTCAGCAGGTTGTCTAACTGCAGTCTGGCGAGCAGCACAGGTAGATTATTCTACTATCTGCACCTCAGGCATGTTTTAGTAATGCATCAGGTAGTGCATGAGCAGTCTGCAGCGTATCGGAGAGTTAATGCATCGTCTTGGAGCCCTGAGATATTTATGCACTTTGTTGTGACTTCTTATTTGCCATAAAATGCGAAACTCTTACTGGTTGTCCTATCCACAAAAAGACTACATCACTTCATCATTTGTCTCTATGGATGTTTCTTGTGACTGTAAATTTAGAGCAGGAAAAGGGCCACGATAACATTAAAACTTTTGATTATGATTACTTGTTAACTTCATGTAAAGAACAGCCATTTATTGCCATAGATTTTTGTAATCTGTAAGGTTAACTATATTTATATTTGTGTTTCGTTCGTAAAATGGCAGATACAGGAGATACAGGTATAATGTGACTTTGTAAATATACAAGACTTGAAGTATTTCTCTTTTCAAATACTAAAAATGATGTAAAATTCTCATTACAGTGTCTAGAATAAACAGGTCTTAAATTCTACCAGAAGCTAGTGCACCAGATTGTAGAGATGTGGACTCAAAGTACAGTCATGGAAAAAATTATTAGACCATCAAAAGTAATCAAAAACAAAGGTTATGCAATCCAGTGCTCCTCCTGTGTGTATCGTGTGACTAAGAGACAGAAAAGAAAACATGAAATGCCTAAAAGCACTGTTTTTGTCAGTTAGTACAATGCCATAGATATTGATGTAAGAACTTAAATGATTTTGGTTATCAAAAAAAAACATGGAAAATGGATAGACATCTAGATACACTACTATGAACACTTTTTGTTATTATATTTGTCCAAACAAATGTACCTTTAGTTGTACCAGGCATTAAAATGAACAAGAAATTGAAGAAAACAAACGTAGTACAATAATTTTTTCCATGACTGTATTTATGCCGGTAGCCTGGGGGACTTATGTGACCACTAGAGGGAGTAGTGAGTCACTCTGCAGGTCTCCTATGGTGAGGAAAATGAACACCACATGGCTTTTTTTACTCAACCATGAGAATCTGTTTGAAGAATTAAAAAAAATTCCACACTCTATGCTTTATTCAGCATGTGTGTGTGTGTGTGCGCGCGCGCGTGTGTGTGTGTGTGTACACAAACAGTTTGTGTTCTTGGATGCCACTGTCTCCTGCCATTGTTTTTGCAATATCAGTTCTGCATTATGCCCTTAAACAAAATATTGACCCAAGGTACAAGATCAATGTTATGGTCAGAAAATGCCGTAATTAAAAAACCTAAATTTGACATTTATGATGAAACTTAAAAATACAAAATGTAATGGTGAAAAATATTGGACCAAAGTACAAAATCAAAGCCCCCTGAAGCTAGAGCTCCACTGAAATTAGAGCAGAAAAATGAGACACAATCAGATTATTTCATTAAAAGAGAAGTGGACAAACTGAAAAACACTATGGAAATAAGAATAAACTTTCTGTTAGTTTCACCATCTGTTTCTCTACTAGTGAGAGGAGCTGAATATCCCACATACAAAAGCATCATAGTAACTCATTGCTGAGCTAACCACAGTGAGCTGATTATGTAATAGTTGTGGCACGCCTTTTGAGGTCTCCAACTCATTTTGCCGACTAGCACAAAAACTTTCAAGCTTAAGAGTCTGTGAAAAGAACTTCTCTGCACAGACTGCTCTGCAGAGGACCTCGAGTATAACAAATGAGAATAATTAATTGAAAAAGGCTTTCACGGGGAGGCAGTATTTTGAAGCCCAAGCCAAATTAAAGACATGATTTACATATTAGTAATTAAATATTGTGTATGCAGCGCTTTTGTGTTCTGTTTTGCTCTGTCTGAGTTTGTGTGTCCATGCAGATTGGGTAATAAATCACTTGAGTTGGATCTAATAACTTTCCTGTTTTTCAGCATCCACTTACAGCTGCAGCACATCTGTTGCCGGGGACGACCACAGCAGTGTCTCCAGCTCATCCTCCAGCCAATCTGATACAAGCTATGGCAGCCAACTTCCATTTTGGGTGGAGCCATTAGCTAGACCGCACCTCTCCAATGACACGGCCTCCAGCTGCTCCACGCTGAAGGCCTTAACAGGCTCTGACGACAGGCTCTATGCTGCAGTGACGGGGAACTCTCGGCCATCTTCTGCCCAGCTCCACCATCGTGGCCTCCACGCCAGTGGGCGACAGAGTTCGCTGGACAGCGGCATCGGCATAGCAACAGGCAGCCAGTCGTCTTACTCGGGGAGCTTCTCCTCATACACGGGGAGTCTGGACACTGGAAGCCAGGGTGGAGGGGAGGAGTTCGGCTCTGTGGCCAGCCTACCTGCTCCCACTACATCTGTACCTCCCCCTCCCCCCACATCTCCACCTCCTCCCCCTTCTTCTGTTCAGTCCACCCCAGAGCACGGTCCTGCTACCTCCTCCTCTTGTCCTTGTTCCTCCAGATGTAGCTCTGCTGCATCCCGTAGGTACAGTGATGACTATCAGATCCCTGGCATGTGCAGACTGCGGTATGACACTCCAAAGAGTCTGCTCCAGACCCTCTCCCTGAGGGAGCCCTCCACCCAGGGAGCCCTCCCTGATCTCAGTAAGGACATTAGAAACAGTGGGCATGGGGGTGGCAGTGTGGGACAGTGGTGGAGCAGCTGTCCCACAACAAGTGTGCAGCGTCAGGCTATGATGCAGCGCTCCTACTCCTGGGGCAGTGAGAGGGCGCCCTCTGTGGACAGTGACGGAAGGTCCACACCCAGATCTATCCTGGTACCTGGATGCTTGGCTTCTGGAGAAACACAGGTAGATCTTCTCACACTTTAGAGTCAATAAAACAATCAACCAGTGCACCAAATACACAGAATATAGACTGAATTAACAGGTAACCGATAATTGAATATATTGAAAAGATCATTTTTCAGCTTCAGCGTACAAACTTAACTATATAAATTGTAGTTGCTATCCCCTGGCCCTCTGGGGCAGGTGGGGGTGTATAGATATACCAGGAGTTCTGTCTGTCCACGATTTTGTCCAACCGATTTCTCAGACATTCACTTAATTCTTTTCAGATTTCTTTGGAAGTGCCTTTCTTTGAGTTTATTTTATTTATTTATTTTTAACAAATTTTTGGACAGCTTTTAAAATTGAAAATTAAGACTCTAAATGAATCCCTGGGTGGGCACCGTAGCAGGGAGCGGGAGGGGCAAAGTGTTGTGTGACCGGATGGGGGTATTGGTCAGCACTGTCTACTTATTCATTCCATCTGATTTTAGTGTAGTTTCACTGACTTCACCCATTCAGAGAAGAGAGGAGTAGTTTCATGAATCAGCAACTTGCAGAAAATGTAAATGCCTCAAGACCTGAAAACAAATGATGGCAGAAGAACTAAAGACACCACTTCAACACATAACTGATACACACATTAGTGATCAACTATAGCAAGTTTGGTGGAAAAATATTTAGTTGTTTTCCAGTTGTATTCTGGGAACAAAGTTACAGACAGATGGACAGACATGGTAACTGCTATATGCGTCTCCATTGTGTGCCAGGAACAGAAAGAATACATTATGTAGTCAGTACCCCACCCTCTGCTCAGTGTCACTGAATCCCAATTATCACCAGACACGCACTGGGCCTTTAAATGACAGTCTTTTGCCATTCTGTAAATGGACAGACTGACACTGTGATTGCCATTCGATTAATTGTGCTGATCTCGTCCACATAAATAATTCATCCTTTGAGTCAAGTAAGGACTTTAAACTTTATAGTAGTGCGGAACAGAATATGTGTTTAATAGTCTGTCCAGTGGAGATTTGGTTAATTGTATTATAATTCAATCCAATCTGAGGATGTAAACAGACTTTCATCATTTTCTAAGCGAAGCTCTTCATAGAAAGCTTTCAGCTTCTCTTTGGGACTCTGAGCTAATATTTGCATTAAATTTGAGATGAAATAAAAAGAACTGTTTGCAAATCATTAGCAAATCACTTACACTGAGTAGAGATTAGCATCTGTGGGAGCAACTCAAGAGCTGGTGTAAGTGCTTGCATTATTAAACCCACTGTGGTTTTCATTTTTAGTCTTAATAAATGGGCTCCTCCTTTAATTTTAACTATCTTTTGTGATAATAAGTTTTGAGGCAGAAATACTGTTTGGGCACTGGGAATGTGGACAGAAGACCGATAAGCACAAGTGATGTAGAGGTTATCAGCAGCTGTCAGAGTTAGGCATATAAATGTTGGAACACCTCAGGGAGACACGGCTTAGATTGTGGTTTATGACCAGCTCCTGTTGTATTTCATTTGTCTTCCAATAAGTATTCAGGACTTTAAACAGTATCAGGGTAACAGTCTCCTGAAACACATGAAAGGATATTGTACATTCATGTGAATATTACTCCTAACTAATGTTTCACATGATTGAATTGTTGTGTCTTGGGTGCATTATCATCACTACTTTCCCACAACGGACATAACACTGGTCCCAATAAGACACTAGTGGGTTTTTTTGAGGCTGCTGTAGTCAAGGGTGTGTGGGTTATTCAGTAGGATGCAACTTCACCACTACTGTATGTCACAGTGATACCATATACACCACACATACACTGTTCTGAAAATCCTAAAGGGGAATGGGTGCTATAGTACTGAAATGAGTCAAACCTATATCTTTATCGGTCACATCTTCCTCTGTGGGTTGCTGTTGTGTAGTGTAATGATGGAAGTTGATATAATAAACATTTCTAGAAGTAAAAACTATTATTTGTTAGAAATGGAACTTTCACAGTATGTACAAGAGGGAAAAACACATTTTATGAAAGCTTATAAATGAGGTTTTTTTTTTGTTTGTTTGTTTTTTTTTATCCATACTGGAGATGTTGATGTAACCTGGGGGTCTTTTAGAGGCCATAGGTTGTACTGTTGGACAAATTGTCCATTAGGTGTGTTTCAGTCAGACAGGAGGCGCTACTTTGCTTTGACCTGTGTATTCATGCTGTCATTTTAACTTTTGCCCTCACCAAATTACATCCTTTAACAATGTTTGCAGCTGAGGCTCCAGCAGCTCAAGGAGCAATTATGTGGCCTCTTATAATCCTGCTACTTGCTATTCATCCTAATGAGTCACTTGGGTAGCTGTTTTTGTTTCTGTGATTTACTGTAGTCATTGCTTTAAAGGCTCCTATAGAAGGTGGATTCACTGCAGCATGCTGTGCTGAACTCACAATGGAAATGCTGTGCAAAGATGTAGAGTCAGCAGAACCACAGACAAACAATATTTAAACAATGATCACTGTAGTATTTAAGTGTCTGTTTATATGTGACATGAGTTTCCTTCCTCCTGAAGTCAGTGCATGCCTGTCAGTCCCCATATGGACAGTTTAGCTTCTGGCAGGACTGACTTTGTCCTTTACCACAAATGGGACATGGAAACATGGAGTGAAGTGTCCAACACCTGACAGATGACAGTGAGTCAAACCCCACCCCCTGCTGACCATGGTATTACCCGCTGCGCCACACATAAAAACAATACTAAAAATGGGCTGTTAGAGTCCATCAGAACCCTGTCTAGAGCTGTTAGTCTTGTCCCTTTAAGCCTTAAATGCCTCAAAAGCCTTCAGAAGACACTTCTTCACATGGTGTCTAATTAATTTTCTGATAGGTTGTGAAAAGCGCTTCCCCCTTGTAGTGAGCAAATTACCATCAGAGCAGGAGTGGAAGCAGCGTGTCTTGTGATTTCTGACAGCTTGTGGAGGAGTGTGTGTTATTATACAGCATGTGTGTGAGGAAAGATAGAGAGCAAAAGGGCAGAGAGAAAAGTTAATGGGAAGTGATGAAACTCACAGAAACCCACACAGAGGAGGAGACTACTGTTGTACGGAGCACAAACGACTTGTTAATTCATCATTTATCGGCTGTTCAGGGTGGTAGGATACACCCTCCTTCAGTTGGGTAATGACATGATTCCTGATTCCACAAGTTTTATTAGAACCGGACAAACGCACCATGCGACAGATCAGTCCTTGGGCTTGTTTACAATCTTTTATCCAAGGTGGGGAAAGAGTATATAATGGAAACTTGAAGTCTGACCCAGGCCCCTTGTGTCTGGTGTCTCCACCTCTACACGTCAGCTCTGTACTGCTTTCCCTTTATCACCTTATACCCCCTCATTTCCCCATCTCACCTTATTAATTTAACTTTATTGTCTATTGGTTTAAAGGAGTGGTATTTTGCCTTTTTAAATGGAGTAATGCATTTTAAAACATTTCCCTGTGCTCTACATAACCTGTAAATGCTCTGCTTGGGTCTGAATTCTTCATTAATTCAACTCCACAGGTCCATCTCTAACACTATTTCGGAGTAACAACACTAGAAAGGTAGTTTTGAGTGCTGGCCCTTTAAATGCACATGAGCCACTTCAAGCCCCACCCCCTCCAGGTTGGTGGCTGTGTTGCTCTATCCCGTTCAGCCACTTGTGTTCATTAATACAACCAACAACTGAACATTTTAGGTAATGGGTTTGAAGTTTGGACATATTTTCAGTTTTTACTAGAGTATAACCACTGCTGCTGATGAACAGTTATGTCGTACTCTGAGAAATGTTTGTTGGAAGTCTTGGCCTTAAATGTGCAAATGTCGCGGTGTAACTAGTTCTAAAACATAGCAAATTAAGAAGGAATTAAAACGGGTTGTAGAAATCCACTTGATTTTTGCCAAAAGGAATATAAAGATAGCTTTGCAGCACCTGTAGGGTTCAAATTAAACTATATGAACTATTAGGGTCTAAATAACAAATAAATGAACCAAAGACTAATAAAAGTGGTTTTAGCTAAATATGACCCCTTCAAGTTACTCCCAGTTATTTCAATACTTAAAGTTGCTATATTCCCATTTAGCTAATAAAACTGGTCAAATGTTACTGTAGCAAATGAAGCTTAAGAGTATAACCTCTGCTGTGTACCCTTCCAGTGCAGTCCCGGTTCAGACAACTACATTACACCGGAGCAGTGGCGGTCAGCCAGGAACAAATGCTCGACACAGGTGAGTCTGTCTGTCTGCTCACTCGTGACGAGCAGAGGTAAAAGACCTGATGTAAATTTAGATGGAACAAGATGGAAATGTGTAGCCGCTTGTTTAGCATTTTAAAGCCACTCCATAAAGTGTTTCTGACTTGTTTTGCAGGTTGCAAACTCTCCCTCAGGGCCGTCATCTCCTGCATATGAACAAGGTGTGTTGGTGCATGCCCAGGTTTCTAATCGTTTCACTACCGTTGTCTGAATAGAACAAGTATGAACATCCAACACTAATTTGGAACTCTGCTGCTTTCAGAGGGTGCACTCTGTCTGAGAGGTGAACATGACTGTGGTGCTGTTGGTCATCTGAAGACATCCGTGCCCTGTTTGCCACGGCCTGTTCCACCGCCTCTGCCCGCCAGACCCACAACAGCCTGGAGTATGAACCTTCTGATGACTCATATACTCACTCCTACAGTCGTGGAAAAACTTATTAGACCACCCCTTGTTTTCTTTAATTTCTTGTTCATTTTAATGCCTGGTACAACTAAAGTTACATTTGTTTGGACAAATATAATACGAACAAAAATAGCTCAAAATAGTTTAATTTCAGAGCTGATATCTATCCTTTTTCCATGTTTTCTTGATAACTAAAATCACATCAGTTCTTATATGAATATCTATGGCATTGTACTGACAAAAACAGTGCTTTTAGGCATTCCATGTTTTCTTTTCTATTTTAGTCACATGATGCACGCAGGAGTTGGTACTTGATTACATAACCATTATTTTTGATGGTCTAATTTTTTCCACAACTGTACAACAGATGGACACAGTAATGTATAGCATTTACACATGAAAACATTTAAACTGGCTTTTTATTTTGTCGACTTGTCTGCCTGTTACACCCAGCAATATTCAGAGAAATGTCATCTTATTCTATTAACTTTCATGTCATTACATGTGTCTGTTTCATGAGAATGTAAAGACATAAAACAAGAATTTGTATTGGACAACAAATGAAATGCCACCTCCACATGTTACGGGAAATCTTCCCAAATATAGACTAACCAAATTAATGTTTTTAATTTTTTGAGCAAGTAAGGTCTATAAAAGTTGAAAAAAAATCCACTCCTAATTGTCCAACAAATAGGCTCACAGCTATCCAGATCCATAATTGTACATTCATGAGTTCAGAACTCTTTATCTGTATGGCAGCTGAGTGATAGATTTTAATTACTCAGTTTTATTGTCATTCGATTAATGGTACATGATAGAATGAAATGTAGTTACCTAGATCTCAGTTTTAGCATACGCTAAAGAATAAAATCTAAATAAAATAGAATATATAAATGGCAAGTAGGGTTGAAAAGAAAAAAAAAATTTTAAAGGATAAAAAAAATCTATGTAAAAATTTCACTGTATGCAGTGACAACAGTTAACGTGGTTATTATAAACCAGTGTATAAACCTTAATACTCATCTTTACAAGTAATGCCACTTCAGGTTTTGGATGTCAGTGGTGATATCCCTCTGCACCATGGTACTTCAATGTCAGACTCTTATCTTGAATTGTTTTTGAGGTGTCAGACACCGCTATTAAAGATTATTCAAAGTCGGTATCCCATTAGATCTGGACTGAACATGTCACTCTTTCTGGACGTTTCCCTCAGGTGCGTTCCAGACTCACAGCGACGCTTTCTGCTCCGTTTCCTTGGACAACAGGCTTCGTACAGACAATACTGTTAATTATGTCAACATCCCCATCAGCCCTCTGCTGGCTAAATGTAGCGGAGAGCTCCTGTACACGGAGCTGGACCTGCCCGCTCCCAGCTCAGCTCCGATGTCCAGATCCGACAGCACTTGCAGAGGTAACAGTCACCCTTTTTCCTGCTGCGTCTTCCTGTTCATCTCAGGCCTTTCAATAAAATGTCATATCCTCTGCATAGTAACTTGGAAGAGTTTGATAGTTGCTTCAGACAGTGTTACTATAGCTTCTTCCATTTGCCCAATATAAAAAAAAAAAAGTTAATTTGATTTGAAGACACATGCACACAGCAATTGGATGTTAAACAATTTATTCATGAATACCACAAGAATTCTCATTTAGACTGGTTTGTAAAGCATAATGACATTTTAGACTGAAACAATCAATTTAAAACACTGGCACTGATCATCTGCAGTTTCAGTGCATTAAAAGTCCTCGGTATGAAATGGAAAAGTAAAGGTCTTAATTTAAAGTAATTTAACATTAAATATACTCAGTACTGTAAAGTTTAATTGGACGTACCATGAAGCATGTTTCATGCATAAGGTAAACTTTAATGAATTTGTTTCTTCACTTTCCCCCTGATTTCCCAGAGGATGACTCCATCAGGTATGCCCACCTTGACATTACTGCTATGGAAACGGCTCAGAGGGTGGGGGCGGAGCATGTCCAGGGCAGGGAGGACAGACTGAGTCAGCTGGAGAGCAAGCTGCGAGGGTCACCCAAGTGACTTTTCAAACTGGATAATATTTCAAAACCCTTTTTTGTGCTGGTTCGGTCCTTTTCTCTGAATAAGCTAATGTTCAAATGGAACTCTGTCATCCCAGTCACTGTCGTACTGAACACCCACAGGTCTGCCAGGGTGCAGATTCCCACTAAACAATCCATTCCACTAAGAAGCAGATAATAGAAAATCAGCTGCCAACTTAACTGTTTCAGTGTAAACATTTGTGTAATGTGTGTTTTTACCACATTCAGTTCTTAAATGAGTTTGCTCATAATTCTTGCTAAATTAGTTTTGTCCTGTATGACCTTTTTTGGCTGCATGGCACTAATGCTTACTGAGGGACATAAATAAAATGGATTGGCACCAAACAGAGTCTGGAGACACATATTGTATATTGTCAAATCATCACACTGTAATTTGTTCACCTGGATCTGCTTCTATGTGGCTGTACTTATTTTTGCACTGCTTTTCTATTTGCTGACGGTTACAGGAAGAGGTCACGAACTGCCATTGTTAAAATTCAAGTGATTTGTCACATAGTGAGATTAAGCCCCCTCATCGCACTGATGCCTCCTAATCAACTGTAAGAGTCCCTGCCTGCTCGGCTATCATTCCACATCAGAGTTTAAAAGCATTCGAGTGATAAGCATCTTAGAGTTATACCTCAGGTGCAAATTATATTAATCCAGCCCCATGTGGCGCAAACAGGACATGACTGAGTAATCAGCCAGCAACAAACATTATTCATCTCTGTAATCAATGCTTCTGGTTGGTGAGAGGGTAGGAATTGATAAATAGAAAAGCACACTGTGTGTTCCCATTTCTCACCTCCCTCGTCATATCGTCAAGACAAATTGTCCAATATTTGACTAACTTAATTTTATGGTGGCTGCTCATCACCAGTTTGTCTGAGGCAGTGAGGAGGAACTAGAATGGAAAGAAAAGTTGTTGAAATCAGTTGGACTGTTTGTAAATACTTCTTGCTTTTGTTTGTGTTACATATGAATCAATGATATCTATATTTTTAAAATATTAACCTTTGTATGTTGTTGGCAGTTATGTTACTGAATATTAAAAGGTTGCTGCTAAATTTTCAGCTCAGTGTTTAATAGTTTTTTCATTGGATGTGTAGTTGCTTCATCATCTTCAGTAACACGATTGTATTTCAATTCCTATATCAGTAACAGCCTGTGTAGTATAGGACTCACAGCTCATGACAGATGGGTGTTGACAAATTGTCTGACCAATGGTGTGCCAATAAACCTACAAACAGGACTCGGAGGATGCAGTTGGCTGGCAGTTCTCCAAGACCTGAACCAGCCCTCAGCAGCCAAACCACATCATCTGCTGCTGGCCATCACTCACACACCACCCACACAGTTTGGCCTCACGACTGAACATCTATGTTTTGGGTTTTAACTAGACATTTCGCATACACTTGCCTGTCATTAGATGTGAACAAAATAAAGCAAATAAGTACCAGACTAATGTGTGACCTTGTATCTGTTTAACTGTTCACATGGAGCATCTTCCTCAATACTCTACACGATCTTCTAGAGAAATCTCATGTTCATGATACTTGCAAATCACCATTTATCCATTCATTCAGTGATCAAATCAACTATTAATACTAGAAAAGTAGAAAACCTGCAATGGAAAACATTGATTTTTGTACAGTAGTTCAATAGGAACGTGGTACCCAGTGCAGGTTGCGTGTGGTTTGGGAGGCAGTCCGTTCAGTTCATACAACCTTCACTGACGTGACCATCAGCTGAACTGCTCACAGCTCATTGTGTTCGAGTCCCTGACGAGAGATCTTATTGTTCAAATCCTGCATATGTTTCTTCATCTGAAACCAAAACAAAACTGTCAGTCATTCACATTTCATTGCCTTTTTCAGGAGTTTATACTTTCGATTCTTTGAGTGTTCTGCAGCACCGCTTCTACATCAGTTGGATGTCAAAGTTACAGAAAACCTTCGATGTGTACTCACCTTGTAGCCAATCTCACGTGTCTTCTCTGCCAGTGTGTTGTACTTTTCCTGGTTCCTCTTGATGTGCTCTTTGTCTCCTAAAGCCTCCACATGTCTTAGTTTCTGGTGGGACAGCTCCAGTTGCTCCTGGTAATGGCTGTGCTTCTCCACCTTTGTCTCAAAGTGATGCAACTCCTCCTGTATTTCAGAGAAAAGGAGGGCAGCAAACACACAGGGGTGGAAGTTCAGCTCACCTTCAATTACATGCACAGCTGCACAAGGGAATAGATATGCATCTCAATTGGAGACTACACAGGAAATGTCACAGTGAGAAGTGGAGATGAATGTTCCCTTTCTGGCACACGATCTTATCTTCTGGCACACGATCTTATCTTCAAGACCGATATCGTACAAAAAAAAAAAAAAAAAATTGAAATTGGGTTCACTACAATACTACAGGCAGAACAAAGGATAAAAAGAGTGCAATGAGAGAGGGCAGAGAAAAATACTTCAGAATTAAAATGCGCAATGCAGAAAATATAATCAGAATAAGATGCAGACTTTGCTTTATGGTGCACTGCCTCATGCAAAAGGAGTACTTCTCTGCTAAGCACACTACAGACGTTAGGATGACTGGTAGCAAAAAGGCTCTTGAATAAAAAGATTAAAGTGTGCATTCTAGGAGGCAGACTTGGGACAAAGTGTTATTCAATACTAAATTTGTTAAAGAATCAAGTGTCCAAAAGTTATCAGAAGAGAGATATAAGAGCTACCTTGAGAGAGTCCAGCTCATCCTCGCTGAGGTTGGCTCTTTTTGCAGCCTCCCACAGTTCAATCACACGGGGTTCGCGAAACTCTACGGAGGAAGATCAAACACAGAGAGAGATGTATTGATAAACCGTGTGAGGAGACTGGAGCCTCAGCGGTGCAGGCAGACTCAACAGGGAACACACTTTAAAGAGGCACACAAACAGCATCTGTTCCATAAGATACCATCACAACAACTGACCACCCAGTCTGTCACTTATATGTACACACACACACACACACACACACACACACACACACACACACACACACACACACACACACACACACACAC